>JAKWJD010001759.1:57287352-57394852 GCA_027705065.1 Solanum peruvianum
TCGATGTTCTCCTTGAGGTTTACTTTTATAAGAAATACCAGATGCAGTTGAGGCCAATGGATAAGCATTGCTCTTTCTTTATCCAAGTACGTCCTCTTTGAGGGGCATGAACATCTTCCAGCGATACGTAAGTTCATGCGAGGTATAAAATCTTCTCGCAATGCATAACTTTGACGAGGCATGAAATCTTCTCGTCGTGCATAATTAATGACTCGCGATGCATGATTTCCCCGATGCATGATTTCCGCGATGCATGATTTTCGCTATGCATGAATTCCAGCGAGGCATAAATTCTTCTCGCGATGCATAAACTTTGACGAGGCATGAAATCTTCTCGTCGTACATAATTGTCAGCGAGGCATAAAGTCTTCTCGCGATGCATAAATTTTGACGAGGCATGAAATCTTCTCGTCGTGCATAATTAATGACTCGCGATGCATGATTTCCGCGATGCATGATTCCGCTATGCATGAATTCCAGCGAGGCATAAATTCTTCTCGCGATGTATAAATTCCAGCGAGGTATGAAGTCTTCTCGCGATGCATAAATTTTGACGAGGCATGAAATCTTCTCGTCGTGCATAATAATGACTCGCGATGCATGATTTCCGCGATGCATGATTTCCAACGAGGCATAAATTCTTCTCGCGATGTATAAATTCCAACGAGGTATGAAGTCTTCTCGCGATGCATAAATTTTGACGAGGCATGAAATCTTCTCGTCGTGCATAATAATGACTCGTGATGCATGATTTTCGCGATGCATGATTTTCTCTATGCATGAATTCCAGCGAGGCATGGATTCTTCTCGTGATGCATTAAATCCAGCGAGGTATGAAGCCTTCTCGCGATATATAAATTTGACGAGGCATGAAATCTTCTCGTCGTGCATAAATTCAAGCGAGGTATAAAGTCTTCTCGCTATATATAAATTTGACGAGGCATGAAATCTTCTCGTCGAGCATAAATTCAAGCGAGGTATAAAGTCTTCTCGCGATATATGAATTTGAAGAGGCATGAAGTCTTCTCGTCGAGCATAAATTCCAGCGAGGTATAAATTCTTCTCGTGATATATGAATTTGACGAGGCATGAAGTCTTCTCGTCGAGCATAAATTCCAGCGAGGTATAAATTCTTCTCGCGATATATAAATTTGACGAGGCATGAAGTCTTCTCGTCGAGCATAAATTCCAGCGAGGTATAAAGTCTTCTCGCGATATATGAATTTTGACGAGGTATGAAATCTTCTCGTCATGCATAATTATTGACTAGCGATGCATGAATATTAACTCTCGATTCATGAATATTAACTCGCGATGCATGAATATTAACTCTCGATGCATGAATATTAACTCGCGATGCATGAATTCTGCGAGGTATAAAGTCTTCTCGCAATGTATAAATTTGACGAGGCATGAGATCTTCTCGTCAAGCATAAATTCTAGCGAGGTATAAAATCTTCTCGCGATATATAAATTTGACGAGGCATGAAATCTTCTCGTCAAGCATGAATTCAAGCGAGGTATAAAGCCTTCTCGCGATATACATTTTGACGAGGCATGAAATCTTCTCGTCAAGCATAAATTCCAGTGAGGTATAAATCCTTCTCGCGATATATAAATTTGACGAGGCATGAAATCTTCTCGTCAAGCATAAATTCAAGCGAGGTATAAAGTCTTCTCGCAATATACATTTTGACGAGGCATGAAATCTTCTCGTCAAGCATAAATTCAAGCGAGGTATAAAGTCTTCTCGCAATATACATTTTGACGAGGCATGAAATCTTCTCGTCGTGCATAAATTCAAGCGAGGTATAAAGTCTTCTCGCGATATATGAATTTGACGAGGCATGAAGTCTTCTCGTCGAGCATAAATTCCAGCGAGGTATAAAGCCTTCTCGCGATATACATTTTGACGAGGCATGAAATCTTCTCGTCAAGCATAAATTCCAGCGAGGTATAAATCCTTCTCGCAATATACATTTTGACGAGGCATGAAATCTTCTCGTCAAGCATAAATTCCAGCGAGGTTATAAATCCTTCTCGCGATATATAAATTTGACAAGGCATGAAATCTTCTCGTCAAGCATAAATTCAAACGAGGTATAAAGTCTTCTTGCAATATACATTTTGACGAGGCATGAAATCTTCTCGTCAAGCATAAATTCAAGCGAGGTATAAAGTCTTCTCGAAATATACATTTTGACGAGGCATGAAATCTTTGTCGAGCATAAATTCCAGCGAGGTATAAATTCTTCTCGCGATATATAAATTTGACGAGGCATGAAGTCTTCTCATCGAGCATAAATTCCAGCGAGGTATAAAGTCTTCTCGCGATATATGAATTTTGACGAGGTATGAAATCTTCTCGTCATGCATATTATTGACTCACGATGCATGAATATTAACTCTCGATGCATGAATATTAACTCGCGATGCATGAATATTAACTCTCGATGCATGAATATTAACCCGCGATGCATGAATTCTGCGAGGTATAAAGTCTTCTCGCAATGTATTATAAATTGACGAGGCATGAAATCTTCTCGTCATGCATAATTATTGACTCGCGATGCATGAATATTAACTCTCAATACATGAATATTAACTCTCGATGCATGAATTCTGCGATGCATGATTTTTCGCAATGCATGATTTCCGCGATGCATGATTTTTCGCAATGCATGATTTTTGCGATGCATGATTTTCCGCGATGCATGATTTTCCACAATGCATGATTTTATGCGATGCATGATTTTTCGCAATGCATGATTTTCGCGATGCATAATTTTCGCAATGCATGATTTTTGCGATGCATGATTTTCCGCGATGCATGATTTTCCACAATGCATGATTTTATGCGATGCATGATTTTTCGCAATGCATGATTTTCGCGATGCATAATTTTCGCAATGCATGATTTTCCGCAATGCATGATTTTTCGCAATGCATGATTTTTAACGAGGCCTGGATGGCTCGATAATGTTCCAACTGTAACGAGGTGGACGGCTCGATAATATTCCAACTGATTCAAAAATAGAAACCTGAAATGGAAAAGCATATATACGAACCACTTATGGGGTGGATCGCCCAACAAACTATATGCTAAAGTCTTTGATTGGCCAATCAAAACACCTAATCCACTTATGGGGTGGATACCCAACAAATAATAATTATGACTCTGACATATTCAAGAAACAAAGTACGCCGAAATTGCTACGCGGCAAACATAAAAAAAACTAAACTGACGTTTATACACGTCGCGACTATGATTCTGTTCTTTAAAAGAAAGAATCATCGAGGTGAATGACTTAATTCATTCTCAAGAAAAATAAAGACACTCTCGTCTTCCTTGACAAACTCAACAGAATTGGAGTTTGTTGCAGTCATTTCTAATCATTTATCGAAAACTTGTAACAATTCGATAATTTTGACTTTCAAGGAGATATTGGTCATCATCATCTTTCTGATGTGATGGACTCGGCGAATTCTCTTGCAACACTTCTAAATTAGTTTCACTTATGATCGTCTTCAAATCTGACGTCGCTTTAATATACGACTTTATCAATACTATCACCTGCAAAGCTCGACACCAAACATTAGTATCGATGATGGAGTAAAGAATAAAAGTAAAATTGAGGAACTAGATTGAGTCACTTGGCTTATCCAGATTAGGCTATGATGAGTCCAACGGTAACTTTGATCATGACTCATATCTAGCAATCCTCCTGCACCTTGTCTCTTGCAACTTTGAAAGAATCTATCCGTGTTCGGCCTCAATATTCCTGCAAGATAAATAGAAACTTGTTTATCACTTGAGGCAATATAAAGCAATAGAGATAAAATGAGATTGAAGATTTTCTAGGTTTCGCTGATGAGTCCACGATGGGTGCAAGTGACGCCCTTTGTCATTCATGACTGCTTTGTATAGCCATTTTGTGACTTCAATGTTCCTGCATCCAAAGAAAATTTCTTAGTTTGAAGGACTGATCTGTGTTGGTCTTGTCTCTATGCTCCTTTCTGCAGCTGGCTTACACGCTTGCCCATATTTGATGGAATTTTTGAGGACCCCCCTCAAAATTCGTCTCGGTCTACAATATATAAGAACTCTCATAACTTGCTCTGTTAACTCTGAGGTTGCTCATTCTGGAATTTTGAGGCCCCTCCTCAAAATTTGTCCCAATTTACTTCAATAAGTAGCACATGACATTCGTGGAATTTTTGAGATCCTTTCAAAAATTCTGTCCCAGTTGCAAACTAGATTGTCGTAATTTTTGAGATCCATCCAAGGCTAACTCCGTCGAATTTGGTCTTCTGTTTTGACATGTTAAAGAAGCCAACTTCAAATGAACTTTTGAGATCCTCTCAAAAATTCTGTCCCAGTTTCCATTATGAAGAGAAATGGAAATCTTACTGGGTATATGACCGAGCCGTTGTGGCGCCTACGTATCCCATTGGAGCAGGAATCAGGTCAAACGTAGTTCCCCTCTCAAGGGTTAACCAAATAGGAAGTTTTGATAATGAAATGACCGAGGCCGACATAGGCCGCCTACGTATCTCATTCTTGAGAATTCAGGTCGAACGTAGTTCCAACACAAAGAAATAATAAAGGGGGTAAATGGGGTGACCGAAGCCGACATAGGCCGCCTACGTATCTCGTTTTCGAGAATTCAGGTCAGACGTAGTTCGTTACTAGAAGTGTGCGATACATTTTTAAAAGAAATGTAACAAACTTCATATGCAAAATTTGGTCAACGTAGGGCATTCTTCTTCTCGACCTTTGATGACGAATATCTTCAAATGACTCTGTTCAGAGATGTCTTGTACTCACTTTTGAGTATCCAATTTGTCACCCATTCAGGTGGTTTCCTCAATATTGATCAATTTGTGATCATTTGTTGTATCATGTGTGTTGTCAGAGTTGAACAATTCTCTGTGTCGTGTCCGACGGCTCCTGAATGATAAGCCATCTGTGGTCAGCTCTGTAAAATTTTCCCAAAGGATTGGCTGGTCTTCCTTCTATAGGATAGAGCATACCCATTGCCTTCAACCTTTCATAAAGTTGAGTTTGAGATTCCTTTAATGGGGTAAATACTTTAGGAGCCTTCCTAAACTTTGGGCGAGGAAATGTTTCCTGATTGACATCATAGTTTTGATATTTCCTTTGAGAAGCTGATCTCATATGAGTAGCCGTGATCATACTTACCTCCTCTGCTTTTCCTTTTGATTTATCCATATCAGTAATTCTGGCAGATTTTCCATTAGATCGCAATGCAGTAAATTTGGTGAGCTTTCCAGTCTTGAAACCATCTTCCAAAGCTTCTCCCACTTTGACAATCTCGACAAACTTTTGTCCCATCATACACAACATTCTTTCATAGTACTCAGGCTCTTGAGTACGAATGAACATTTCAGTGATCTCACGTTCGAACATTGGAGGTTGAACTCTTGCGGCCTCTTTTCTCCAACGAAAGGCGTACTCTCGATAATTTTCTGTAGACTTCTGTTTGATCTTCTCCAAGTAGTAGCGATCTGGAGCATCTTCTACGTTATGTCCAAATCTTTCCGTGAAATCCTTTGCGAGTGCACTCCAACTTTTCCATTGTTTCAGCTCCTGTGATGTAAGCCACTCCAGAGCTTCTCCACTTAGACTTCGACCGAAGAGACGCATCAATAATGCTTCGTTTTTGCCAACTCCCACGAGTTGATCACAGTAAACTTTCAGATGTGCTAGAGGATTTCCTGTTCCATTAAAAGTGACAAACTTTGGCACTTTGAACCCTTCTGGAAGGTCGAGATTCGGATGGATGCATAAGTCCTTATAGCTCAATCCATCAACTTCGGAAATATAGTGCAACTCCTTCATGGCTTTCCTGATCTCTTCTTTCATATTCAGCTTGACTACCTCTTCTTTTGACCTCCACTCTCTCTCCTGCTCCTCATAGTGATCAAGCTCGGAACAGTTGGCATAAGGTTCATTTGGAATTGGGATTTGGAAAGTAGTCTTCTGAGGTATGGGTGGAACAATGGAGGGATTCTGAGTATTTTGAGTGGCTTGATAATTTTGGGGGAAATTTTGAGGATCGGTATTTTGATTTTGAAGATGGGGGAAGGTTTGAGCATCGTTCGTATTTTGGTTTTGAGAGAGATGAAGGATTTGCAGGTTGGTGTTTTGAGGAGGATGTGGTGTTGACACGATGTGGTAGCATGACGGGGATTGGGGGTAGTTAAGTCAATGGTTGGAGGATTTTGAGCGGGGTTAGAGAGAAGGTTTTGAACTTGTTCCGTGCTTGAAGGAGGAAAGTGGAGTGGAGGTCTTCCATCTCTTGGAGGATTGAAGGATGAAACTGGATTAGACCCATCTTGCATTCTTTGCATTTCGACCCTCATTTCGGCAATCTGTTGCATCAACTGCATAATCACCTCATTTTTATCAGCGGCAGCGGGTTGAGCCACGACAACATCATTTATGTCAATCTCCTCATTGTTATCCCCCATTCCTGTCTTTTCCTTTTGCAAATTTGCGGGGAAGGAATCTTTGGGGCCTTAGACCGGATGATAAACCAACTTACCAACACATATCAGTTTTAAATACCTGTCAAAAAACTCAAAAGACCAGTATGTTAGTGTCTGAAGGTGGTAAATAATACAAGATATCACATATAGGTGAAAACACATAAGAATTGCTTTATCGGAGATAAACTGGCTCACAAATATAGGGAAACCAATATAAAGAAATGGTTAAAAGACAGGAATTTGTCTACTTGACTTTGGGATTAGTGAATACAATGTCGACTTGAGTCGAGACAAGGTTGACGGTATCTTTCATCACCGTACTTTGACTTTTGATTGAGATGTAACTCCAATTTACTGGTAAGAGTCGGAAAAGATAAAATTTCTCAAAATTCCTTCGATTTGAAATGATGAATCTGATATGAAAGAAACGAAGTTCAATTTTTTTTTATTTTTTTATTTTTTGGAAACTGAAGACTCGAAGAGTATTTGGACGCACTTTTGATAGTGACTTGATATTTGTGCTTAGGGTATCTAAAAAAAAAATTTGAAGTAGAATGAACTAGACCATCTCCGGAAAAAACAACATATTCACGTAAACAAATATTACACGTTCTAAACAGATATGTGACCCTTAATGCCAAGGGTGGGCCTAGCAATTTGAGGGATGTATACGTCATTTAAAAATTGTATACATCCTTCAAAGTTAAACACATAAATATGAACATCTGTTTAGGCCGTGGGCCGTTTTGGACTCAAGGCGGTCTTTCTAATGGGCCCGACACTCCTTGGGTGTCGGGTCGTCTTAGGCCAATGCACTATTTTCGGTTTTCGTTTCGCTCTAACTTAGGCTTTCTAGAGTTGTTTTCAAATAGACGGTTACCCGAGTCGGACAAACATCGGGGTGGAGCTATCAAACAACGCCGGATGACCACATTCCGACTATTTGTTCGATACTCACAAATGATTTCTTGGGTATATCTGAGAGAAGTCGCGGTAAGCCGCGTAACTTCCGTTTCCTAATGCAAACTATTTGCCGTTTGGCGGAAGTTATGCCATGAAAGAATGCAATTTTTCGAAAACTAAATATTAAATCAATTTAAACAAGTAAACAATTATCGCAAATAGTCAATCAAGTTAATCTTAAGGTTAGAATCCTCTAAAAATCCCCAGCGGAGTCGCCATTTCTGTTTTATCGAAAAAATGATTATCGAAAAGAGTTTGTTTTATTAAAGGGTATTTTCGACTTTTCGGAGTCGCCACTTAATTTTTTAAGAAAAATCAAGAAAACTAGTTTCTAAACAACTTAAACAAAAAATTATTTTGAAACATTTTTTAGGGGGTTCGGAATTCCTATTAATGTCTTAGGAAGGTGTAAGGCACCTAAGACACTCCGCTAACTTACGGTTTTCCGGCGATTAACTTATTTGATTATTTATTTTTAACTTTTTGCAATCTTGAACTTATTGGAATTTTACTTGGACACATTTACAAGTTTTGAAATACTTAGTTTATCCATTTTCATTTTTTAAGGTTAAAGCATTTTATTCAAACAAACTTTTATTCGAAATTTTAGCAATTCAGACAAAATTACAAGTTGAAGTTATTTATCGCTTTAAGCTTCCGTTTTAGTTTTGATAAAATAGAAAGGCGTTTCGAAGGGGATTTGGAGTTTTCTAGTCCTAACACTAACGATACTTTAAACAAACGCACATAAGCAAGTAATAAGGAGAGAGAGAGAGAGAGAGATGTGGGCCAACTTCGGTTCTATTCGCCTTGACCGAATGTTGGACCCACCTGCTTTTTGGGTTTCGACCCATTTTGTACCTGTCCTAATCTAAGCATACAAAAATAAATAGGAAAGTAAAACGACAATGGCTTATGCCCATTACAAATAAAAATACAGAAAATGAAATAAAGAGGTCTTCTAATCCGACGCCTTCGACTATCTTTGATCTTCATGAAACTTCTAATCGGGCATGCTTTGCCTTGATGGGCTGACTTGACAAAAGAGAGTTTCGAAACTCTCTCGAAATGCAAGGAGGAGAGTGGAATCCCAAAGTGGACTCACGAGAAAATTTCACATGCGACAAAAAAAAAAGAATAAGAATTGGCACTTTAACCAAATAACTGAGATAAACACAACTCTCTTTTTTTTGAAATATGAATAAAGGAAAGATGTGCAGCATTTCCAAATGCATCTCAATATACAAGCATAACAAAGGCTTCTTTAACATGCGACACTACACAAATGTTCACGAGAATAACAGAACCAACATCCCGACGATTTTAATGATGCTTAAGGCTATGTAAATCATTTCAACCTAAATGATGCCACACAACAATACTTTAAGATATACAAGCATAATAAAGAGGAAAGAGCTAGAACATGTGGAAAATCACCTTAAGAAGCCAAAAATACAGATGCTAATTTCCAAAAGACTACGATGACAGAACTTAGAATCAAAACATATCATGCAAGATCAACTTGCCCACAACGATGGCTGTTTCATAATTTAACAAAGTAACTAAGTAAACGGTGGCAGATTGAACATAACAATTCAAACCAAAAAGTTAATCCAAATACCAAACTAATCATAGAAATGACTTCACACAATCACATTAGGCTACAGCAACACCTAATATAATCTTATCCCCCAACGATGACTAAAAGGCAATGAAGAGACGGTGAACTACTTTGAAGAGAAACGGCGACAGCAATGACACCATGACGAACTAAAAAAAAAGATATCAACACAAGCAGGCAAGCATAACAAAATAAGCCATCGTACGCGATGTTCTCGAGTTCAAGCAAAACCAACAGATATGCCATCTTATTTACAGCAACACAGGTCACATTTCAAGTTCCATGAAAACTAATCAAAGCGGGAAACGTACCTTCTTCGGAGCAGCGAACGGGAGTCGACGAGCGAGATAGCGAGATGTTCCACCACACGAACGACAACCTCTCGCTTTGTAACGTGCCCTGTTTTTGCGGCCAGAATATTCTTTCCCGATATACGAATGTGTTTGGTAAAAAGCTTCGGCAGAAATATCAATAGAACACCAAACCTTCCTAGAGAAAAACGCTTCTGTATATATGTCTCTATGTGATACTACTATCCCAAAATCCCTTGTGGTTTTGTCACAATCAGAAAAGAAGAACCAAAGAAACTTGTTTTCGACCTCCCCATTTTCCAACAAAAGTTTCAACCAAAATCTCCCACCTCCCAAGATTTCTAACCCGGTTTTCCAACTCCAAAACCTCCTACCTAACAATCTTTCTGTTCTTCCATCACGAACAGAACACACAAATTTCTTCCAAAATTTTCTAATGATTTTTCCTCCCAAGTTTTCTAAATCCAAAAATCTAACCCAAGTTTTCGAAAATTTTTCCGTCAAAAATTATCCCCCAAAAATCTCTAACCCAAAATCTCTAACCCGATTTCCCACCCCTTTACTGAAGGAGCTGGGAGGTTTATATAGAACAAGAATTTTTGGGTTTCGGGGAGAGGGCTGGCCGAAAAACCCATTTCAGGCCCATTTGAATTCGAAATTTGAATCCTTTGGGTCAAACCCATTGCGTGTTGGCGAGGATGACTGCGACGTTTCGCAGACTTGCTTGACAGGGTATGGGTCTCTGTCGTTGCGTCTCGTTCAAGCGAAATAAAGGGGGAAGGGAGAAGAACGTGGGGTTATTGGCGTTTTGCAGGAGATGGCGTCTGTTCGAGAGGGGAAGCTCGCAAGGGGGGGGAGACGCGGGAGAGAGGAAGAGAGCATGGGGAAGAGCGTGGGGGTTTGAGGAAGAGAGCGTGGGCGTTTGAGAGAGATCGTGGGGAGATGAAAGGGGAGAGCGTGAGGCTTCTGTTTTCTGGGAATAGACGTGAGTGAGGGGAGGAAGAAAGGGGGGTCTGGGTCGGGTCGGGTGGCAGGTCGAAGGACGGGTTGGGTTAGATTTTTAAGTTTAGTGGGTCGCCTGGGCATATCGAATGGGCTGGGAATTTGGGCTTGAGGGATTGGGCCTGGGGGTTAATGTGTTGGGTTGAGGATTATTAAATAGAATGGGCTGATGGAAGGAATAAAGGGATTGGGCTTGAGAATTGGGTTGGTTTCGAATATACACAGGATATACCGGCTATATACACAATTATGTAATACCAACGTGGGTCAAAATTGGGTGTCAACAGTTACTCTTTCAGAAAAGCCGTTATTTTCCTAACAGACACATTTTTCTAAAAATTGTTATTTTTTCCAAAAGACACAACATTCTGGATAAAACGAGTCTGAATAGATTTCTCTGAACAAACACGTTTCTTGCTGAAAATGGCTATAAAAGGAAGTCAATTTTCGTTTTTTCAAACACTGAATTTTTTCCTGCTCTGCATAAATTTTTTCTCTCAAACAAATCAAAGTGTCGATCGACTAAATCTGTGTGACTTATTGTTGTTCTGAAGTTTGCTGAAATTAAAGAGATTTCAGGCACCGCTATTTTTTTAACATGATTAATCCGTTTTATCTTGGGAGATATTAATCCATAACCTCGGGTACAGTGATGTGATTAAATTTCTTACGGACACATAGTAGTTTCTGTGGACTTAGATTACTTCTTGTATTCTATTTACTTTCTGTTTCATCTTATTTTGTTTCTGTCGTTTTAGGCTAACCTTATAATACAGGTTGACTAACACCAAATGATGCTAAGTTAAGAGTCATGTTTATGTATTATGCCTAAATTAAAATTAGAATGTTACTGGTTAGAAGATGACCTAAGAAACAATTTTTCCTACCAATTATCACAACCAAAACTTAGTTCTCAATTCCTATTTTCAACATACACATATCTATATAAACTTGTCAAAAGTGAAACTTAAAAGAAGAATCAATCTTCAATGATGTCTTACAACCAGAATCAATCTTTTTTCTTGTTATTACATGTCACTTTGTGAATAACAAGTTGCTATGTAATTCAAGCAGAAGCGCGCCATCTTCTTGAAATAACTATTCTTGAGCTTCCTAAGCCTTAATTGCTTCAACTCCCAGAAATCCCAACTTTACCAAATCCTAAATTCCCTGAAATTCCAAATTCGCTACCAATTCTCTACCAGAGTTCCAACATTATCAAAACTCGAGATGCCTGTCATCCTAAGGATAAACTATCAGCTTTGTCAAAGCCTGAAATTCCTCAAGTGCCTAAAATGCCTTGAGGGCGCGCGATGCATATATATGAAATGCTCTTTGATTCATTTAAAGCATTCTGGATATGTTACACTTTATTATTGTGTCATATGGTCAAGAGTTTTCTTTGTTGGTGCTAGAAAATTTCATTTTGGATATATTATATTTGTCATGATATTCTATCATTAATTACAAAAATTGTTATGCAATTGTTCTTAATCAGTTAACTTTTGTATTTGTGAAAAACTCTTTGTTAAATAGATAATTGTGAATCCAATTATTGTTTACGTTAATTTGATACTCATAAATATTAAATTCTGAATCCGCCTCAACAATAATTAGTTGAAGTGGTATGTTGGTGGCTTATCATGAATGAAGTACCAGCAAATACTAGTATTTGGGAATTTGATTTATTTACCAAAAATATTTGCTAAATAGTGACAAATTATTTATACAAACACTACTTGACAAATGGAAAGTGCTAAACGGCCAGAAAATTTGGTCAGAATTTGATCAAAAAATTTTAAAAACTATAAGATTTTTTTTCTATTTTAAAATAAACTAATTTTTTTCCCATTAATTAGTGAAAACATGTTAAAGTTTAAGGAAATTAAAAAATATTAAAATATAAAATAACATAGAAAAATATCATTCTGACCAAACTTTAGCCATTTTCTGGCAAAAAAATTTTGGCCAACTTTTTCAATTTTACTTGGGAAATCTATGACCAAAGGGGTCCATAATTAGGTGTGTGCATGTAATTCTACACACAATTATTACAGAAAGACTCTTGGTTATAGATAGTACCCCCAAAAAAGCTACTTTTTATATTAAGAAGGCATTAGGTTAGGTTTCTAAGTGGTTAGTTTATAAGTATATTTTTAAAGCTTATCATATTGTTGGCAAGCACTCAAGTGTTATAACTAAAGTGCTTATAATCCAAAATCAAACATAAGTGGTCATTTTTATATTATGATTTTATAGCTAATTATAATTAAGTACTTTTAATTTGACCAATCACTTCATAAATTTATCTTTTCTATCTTTTTTCATTATATAATAGGGAAAAAGCTTATCAAAATTATTTTACCAAACACATTAATTATTTGTTTGTTCTCAATTTTAGCACTCAACGCGTAACCACTAATTTATAAAAGAAAATGATGCCTAACCCCCCCCCCCCCAACCCAACCAAACAATATTCCTATTGTGTGAGGTATCATCTAACAATAAATTGAGCTTTTAGTGACGACTGAAGTTGCTATTGAAGCCTATAAAATCGCCACAAAATCATTTTAGTAGCGACCTGAGCGTCGTATGAAGATTTCAACATTTTAATTGGGAGTTATAACACCTTGTATTTTATGATCTTAATAAATAGATGGAAAAGAATCGGCCAGTCATCGATTCTCAGATCAAATCAATCACTTGGAAAGTGATTGGAGCAAATTTTTTTAAAGTTAAATAATTTCTTCTCAGTTATTATATTCTGTGAAAATGAATGGACTATATTTGCACTTGTATATCAAAAGAAAACTAAAGATACCCCTAGAATCCCTCACACTCTAAAATCATTTCATTGGTGTGACCAAAGTTAAGTTTACATTAAATATACCTAGATATCTAGTGAATATTTTAAGGGTTAATACGAATACAAGACATGAACAAAAATTACTAGATTCCAGAAATGACATAGTAGGGAGCAATCCATTGTTAGGGTAGATCTATATAAAATTGTGTGGTAGATGTGACACATGGAAAAAAATGTTTGGCATATTAAATTATGACTACTATTGTTTGAGAAGATGAACTAACAGACATTTTCTTAACCAAACAAAGTTTTGTTCCTATTTTTATTTTTTCACAACTTATAAATTTGTTCAGACTGAAGCATAAGTCATATGAATTAAAACATTAAAAAAATCACCTCCAACAATGGCTTCATCACCACATTAATCCATCTTTTTTCTTGTTACTACTCATCACTTTGTCGTTAGAAAGTAACTATAAAATTCAAGCAGAAGCACGACATTTTCTTGAAATAACTCTATTTGAGCTTTCTAAGCCTGAATTGCCACATCTTCTTGAATTCCCTGAATTAACCGATTCCACGAATTGCACTACTCTGCCACTAACCCCAAAGCCGGAGTTTTCAACATTTCCAAAGCCTGAATTTCCAATGTTGTCAAAACTATTCCTTCCATTCCTAAGTCTGAATTGCCAACTTTGCCAAAATCAAAAATTCTACAAGTGCCTAAAGAGCCTTGAGCTCATGGTATATGAAATTTATCTTTCACTGATTGATGTGACATATATAATTAAAATGTCACATTTCATTATGTCGGGTTATCATGTGTGTTTGCGTAATATAATGTTCTTGTGTTTTGGAAGGATTATTTATGTGATTGATTATGTAAGACATATATTTATTTCTAGTGGTACTTCAAATCTTTGAGGTGGCTTTTACATTAACTAATTATGTAGTTCCCTATCACAACTTAACAAAAAAAAATTGGCAATGGACAAATACTGCAGCTAAATAATAAAATTTATGCTAATCCTATTTAACAAAATTTTGTAGTTACCTATATTTACTATCCTCCGTACCCTCTTTTCTAGGATCATATCATTAGTAAATTGAAGTTGCGTCAAATTTGTCTTATTCCTCTCTACATGTCAAAACCATCTCAATCTTGCTTCTCTTATCTTGTCCACCTCGAAGGACACTTCCACCTTATACCAAATATCTTCATTTCTAATCTTATTGCTTCTAGTAAGAGCACACATTTACCTCAACATCCTCATCTTTGCAACATGCATCTTATGGAGATGGGAGTTCTTGAGAGGCCAATATTCATTCTCACATAACAATGTCGTTCGAATCACCAAAAAAAAAAAATCCTTATTTGACCAGATTAAAAGGAAACTTTATAAAACTTACCTTTGAGTTTCAGCGGTATCTTCTTATCACACAAGGCTTCAGAGGCAAGTCTCCACTTCATCCACATTGCACCAATGTAGTGTGTGATATCATCGTCATTGATGTCTCATTCCTTGAACTATAAACCCCAAGATACTTGAATCTATCTCTCTTAAAAATATTTTAATCATGTAACTATTTTAAGATATAATTATATAATAGAAATTTCTATAACTATAGTTAGTTTTTCCTTTTTTTTTTTATCAAAGAAAGTACAATAGGATATATATTTTTAAGGAATAAGAAAAGGGAAACTGTTATGCAATTGTAGCTTTTATTTATATTATAAGCAGAATTTTACGAAATAGAAATTACATATTCACTCCATTTTTATTTTTTTTACATATATAGTAAATATTTCAAAGCACATTCATTAATCACACCAATAAGCTACTTTTATATTTAGAAGGTATTTGAGTTAAAGTTTATAAGTTGTTCAACCTAGTTCATAAGCATATTTCTTTAATTTGACAAATCATTTTACAATTTTACCCTCCTTTTTGTACCCCGTAAAATGTTCTTCCTAAAACACAACTTTGAATTATCTCTTTATTTTATTTTCGTCATTTGTCCTTTTTATGTAAAAATACTTTTAAATTAATTTTATTTTATGAATAAATTTTTTAAAATATCAAAAGTATTTTACCAATACATTATTTGTTTATTATCAATTTTAGCACCCTACGTGTAACTAAAACTAGGCATCGGATGGGGTTGTACAGATACCGTTTTGGTACCATCCCGTTCCAGTAGTATTCAAGATGGAATGGAATATAGTGAATCGGTACTCGGAACGAAAGAGTAGCATGTTTTGATATTAGTATCTATTCATTAATTAAAAATAGGCCTGCAGCAGCTGTTTGAATAAATTAGATTGATATTTTTTTTAATTTGTGTCATTATGATATATTTTTATAAGCATTTCTTTTTTGTTTATTTAATTTTTTAATATTACAAACTTAAGTTAGTCAATTACAAGTCATAAGTATAACTTATAACATATAACTTAATAATTTATTAACTTTAAGAGATTCAAATCTTGAAAACTTAAGCTTAAAAACATTTTTAAGAACTTTATTAAACCTAACTTACGAACTTATATTTACAAAGTTATATAAACAAGGAGAGATGAGCGTTTCTAGGTTGGTTGATTTGGTTGATGAAGAAGAACAAGTTTCACCTCCTCCTTTGAATGGCAAATTAAGCCCAGAGGCTCAAATATTTGTGCCTAAATGTGTGATCGCAAAAAAAAATGAGTCAGGAGCCTTTAGCATCGTGAATCAACCAATATATTGATTTGGGATAGGAATTCTTTGAAGATGATGATGATTTGGGAGAGAAATTTTTTGGAAAGGATGAAGAAGATAATATGTTAGATATATGTTTTGATAAAGTGGCTAGGGATGGGGATCTTTCACCTAGGCACCAAAGAAGTGGAAGCAACCAAAAAAAAAGACACATGGAAGACAACATAGATGGGATGATAAGGTGACTGATTAATTTGTTCCAATACCTATGCAAATGACAAAGCAGAATCATATGACATTTTCAACAACTTCGACAAGATCCAATAAGTCCAAAAGAAGTGATGAACTATCAAGTGTTATTGAATGGATATGAAGAAGAAGACAAGAGGAAAATACTTCAGGTTACTCTAAATGGGCAAACTCTTTTTTAGTTCATACACATTTAAAAAGAAGTTTGATGTTTAAAACTCAACCTTCTTCTTGACGTTTATATTTTTGCATTATATAAGTATCTTCATTTGTCATATCATCATAGAATACTTGTTTTTCTCTAACTCTTATTTTCTTCATGCTTGATAATTAGTAGAGATTTGTTACCTCATTAGGATTGGTAAGGTAAGGCAAGGCCTAGCCCCCTTGCTTGTACTTATTCACGTTGAGGTTTTTATCTTATTATTAATAAAGGCCGCTAGATGTCCTGTCTAGTGGTATAAATTTGTTTGAAAAAAGAAACAAAAAAATATATAATTAAAAACAAAACAAGATATATCTTTAAAATAAACATAAGTAAAGTTGAATTTTAGATTTCAAAACTATTAAACTTAGAAAAATAAAAATAAAAACATTCATATTTTCTTAATTCAAAATAACTCAAAAAAAATTATTTTTTTTAAATGGCTATCTGTGTGATTCCGTTTATCTCATCCCGTTTCATTCCGATCCGTCTCGGTTGTATCCCGGTATATAATGGGAAGGGATCAAATTGAATCTCAATTGCGGTAATTGCGATCCGGTTTATCTCGATACCTATCAACAACCTGCACATTCCGATCTGATGCCCAATCTTACGTTTAACCACTTATTTATAAAAGAAACAAACCCCCCTCCCCCAACCACCAAACAATATGTCTCTTTTGCAAATTTTATGTTGACATTAATAATATACATGTTTTTATTTAAACTGAGAGAGGGGATCTTGTGTGGGATTGCCTAATGTGTGAGCTATCATCTAATGCTTTGACAATAGAAACTCATTCATTAATGGTGCAACTACTAGAAATTGAGTTGTGAGTGGCGACAAATCGCTATTGAAGTCCAAAAAGTCGAAAGAAAATCATTACATCCGTAGCGATCTGAGCACTGTGACAACTGAAAAGTAGTTATAACTGAATGTTATTTATAAAGACTTCTTAAGGACGCCACTAGAAACTCCCATTGTGGCAATAATGGTTGCCAATAGAAATACTACTTTTCTATAAAAATAGTTCCAATAACTTAAATATTGGGTAGGTCGTCGCCACTAAATATTGACTAACCTTGAATTGCCATATTTACCTGAAATTCCGAATTTATCAAAGCTTGAATTCCCTGAAATTTGGAAACCTGAGCTTCCAACTCTACCAAAGCCTAAATTGCCAGAATTCCCAATGTAGAATTTTCCGCCATTTCCTTGGTCTGAACATCCAACATGGCCAAAACTCGAGATTCTTGTCATTCCTAAGATTGAATTGCCAATTTTATCAGATCCTAAAATCCTTCAAGTGCCTAAAAAACCATGAGCGCGTGGTGTGTGAAATTTTCTTTGCCTTTTTGAAGTAACATTGATCACATATTTTCCCTTTGTTGTGATACAATCATTTCCTCCTCTCTATTTTGGAAGGATTATTTATGTAATTGTTATGCCACCAATTTACTATATAAGTTCTTGTGTTCTAATGGCATAGTACGCAACATTTATATACTCTGAAAACTTTGAATCGTTGAGGGACTTTTACTTCAGCTAATTTTGTAGTTCACTATCACTAAAAAAAAATAGGAAAATGTTGATGGCAAATAATCATTTAGCTAAATAGCAAAACTCATCGCTAATTCTATATAAATATGAATTATAAAAAAAATTAGATATTAGCAATTTAGCGATCACGAGTCATCTAAAATTTTAAAGTGTATTCATTTGCATTGAAATCTCTTGATGGCTCTAGAGTGTGATATTTCAATATGCAACATAATATCTAATTTAAAATATTTTTTAATAAAAATTTACAGTTGCCACGTCATTAAATAATAGCAAATATAATATTTGGTAATCGTGACTATGGAAGCTAACTTGGTTAAGTTAATAGACTTTTAAAAGACAAAACAAAGTTGAGCGACTATATATGTGTAGGGATGTTTATTAAACATACAATTACCTAAAAACATAATGTTAGATTAATTAGGTAATTATACATGTTAGATTAATTAGTAGGTTATTGTTGAGAAGATGAACTAACATAGTTTTTTTTCATACGAAACCACAACCAAAAACTAATTCTCCATTTTTTACTTTCACTATATAAACTTTTGAAGTGAAGCATAATTAACGCATAATCAAGAAAAGACATAAATTACAAGTCTTTGAAGAATTTATCACTGGCTTTATACAATGGCTTATAAGTATATCCCATCTTTTTTCTTGTTATTATTTGTGACATTGTTTTTAACTAGTAATTATGTTATTCAAGCAGAAGCGCGCAATCTTCTTGAAGTAACTATCCCTGAGCTTCCTAAGCCAGAATTGCCAAATTTACCTGAAATTCCAACTTTGCCTAAAATTCCGAAACCTTAGTTGCCTACGTTACCAAAGCCCGAATTTCCAGAAATTCCAAAGCCAAAGTTTCCACCATTTCCAAAGGCTGAACTTCCAACTTTACCAAAACTTGAGATGCCTGTCATTCCTAAGCCTGAATTGCGAACTTTGTCAAAGCCAGAAATGCCTCAACTGCCAAAAAAGCCTAGAGCACGAGGCATGTTAAAAATGTATTATGTATTGTGTGATCATATATGTATTTGAAGCTTTCCTTTTGGAAAGATTATTTATGTGATTTTTATGTATAGAATTGTTTATGTAATAGTTCTGTTTTCAGTTCACTAATGTACTTGTGTTACTAGTGACATTATACACATCTTTATTTGTACTCTAAGACTCGGTTTCAGTATGTTTGACTGGTTTTGATTTGACATGGTATTTAAGACTCGTTGTATATGTCTCTAAAGTCTTTAACGATATTAAATTTAATGACATTTGACTATTGCCGGTAAAATCTTTAACACTCTTTATTAATGTGTATATGTTTATTGCTACTAAAAGTTGTTATTGTTATAATGATTGTGATCTTAATTAAAGATACGAAAAGTGTAACAAAATATACTTCAATCTTGTAATCTTAATTAAAGATGCGAAGAATCTTTACGGATATGTTTTAAGTTCATATATTTGCTTAAACAAACCTGAATTCTCAGCACAAACGTTCAAACACCAATATAAGTATTAATAGTTAAATTATAGTAAAAGCACCCAAGTTCTTGTATTACAAGGAAAAGTAACTAAAGATAGAAATAAGAATGGAGTTGAAAAGTTTTAACTCTAGAAAGAAGACGAGACGAACATACAGTTTCTTCACGTTACGCATAACTCTTAAGTTAAAAACTAGCTAGTCATATTTAATCAATTGATAATTAGGCTTGAATTGCAAATAAAACTCTCCAATATTTACTCGGCCCAATATTTCGATCTAAATCAATTTCATTCACAACTTCTAACACATAAACCCGTACTAAATCGATTTGGTTCACAACGGATTCTTTTACAACAGTTCTACAACGTGGGTGGCTGTAGTGGACAGAAAATATAGACAATAAATGATCTTTTTGCATAGTACATGTTTTGATTGTGTTATGGGTGTTCGATAATGGTGTTGATTTCGAGGTCGGATTATTATAATTTAAATTTTGAAGAAAAGTATATATGTTCTCTTTAAATTACCTACATGGGAGACCTTTCTTGTGTGTTGACTTGTAGGAATATATCTACATAAAATATGTGTTACACAAGAAAAGTTTTTGTCATATTAAATTTATGAAGCTATTGTTGAGAAGATGAACTAACACACAATTTTTCCTACCAATCACAACCAAAGCTTGATTCTCCAATTTTTATTTTCCACAACCACACATCTATATAAAAACTTGTTTGAAGTGAAACATAAAGCGTATTAGCATAATCAACCAAAACATAAATTACTAGTCTTGAAGCATTTATATAAATTACTTTGTTTTTAGCAAACAACTACATAAATTAAGCAGACGCGCGTCATCTTCTTGAAGTAATTTTGTCTGAGCTTCCTAAGCCTGAATTGTCAAATTTACCTTAATTTCCTGAAATTCCAAAACCCGCGCTACCATAATAATTACAATGTGTCCAGACTGATTACTATTTATATAAAATCCCTTAAAAATGCAGTCGCGTGATACATTACTATTAACTGATACATAGTAAATGATACACATTAATTAAATATTGTTGAGCTAAAAAGGGAGAAAAAATGAAACATTTAATTTAATTATTTAAATCAGCTTAAGTTACGTAACTGATTATAAAGAAATCATAATTCAGCAGGTAATTGAATCACACTTCAAAATTCAAGATTATATCATCCAGATTGAAGATAATTTTATGAACATTCACTGAAAAGACGAAAAATACGAATTAGAATTCTGTTATTTTGGCTGATACATGATGAATACATCAATTTTGCTGAGGCATTTAGGAATTTGGGTGAGCGAATTGCAGTATAAAAGTTACAAAATCGATGAAATCGTTGTTTGAGATTTAATTTCGTTTCCAAATCTCAAAGCAGCAATTGCAGTTGAGTTGGATATCGATGTATAAGGAAAAATATTGAAATTCGTTACATTGTAGAAGGTAAATCCTGTCCAAGATAGTTAAGAATGATATGGGTGTTAAACTATATTTAGAACTGAAAAAAATGAGCCAGGATTTGCAATGTATCCATTATGTATTGACACAATTGAAAAGATTGGAGGTACCGTACATAACTTTGATGGAACATATGGAGAAACTACATGTGTAGAAGGCACAACACAGGATACAGAAGCTCTGGCAATGGTTGAATCTAGTTTATTTGATTCGTATGAAAATCCTGAGTTTGGAGTTACAAATGTTATAATGGATTCAGAAAGTGTAGAGGTGAAGACAGGTCAGATATATAAGGATAATGCAACACTTGTAGATGTGATGACGAAATATAAGATAAAGAACAACTTCAATTACAAAGTAAAGAGATCTAATCAACAAAGGTATGATAATATTTGAAATTTATATTCTTTACATGTTGATACAATAAGTACATGAAACTGTACTGTTAAAACATTCATGTAGCATTAGTTCGTTGATATTTTGAGTTAAATCTGTTTTTAATCTATGATTCACTATTTTGTTAAGTTTATTGAAACATTGAATTAACTATAATGATACTTTAATATACTACTACTGATATAATAAGGATTTTATTGATTTCAACAAGCATAACAAAAATTTATGAAACGTGTAAAAATAATTTTCTTCGAAAACGGTTGATACTTTCGTGTAATTCATTTTTTGATTACTTTAAACATTATTGTTGTATATATTATATGATGTAATTGCTATATGTATTAATATGATGAAAAAAATTACACAACTATGTGTTGGCATGCTTTTCGGACAAATGTGGTTGGATTATGAAGGCTTCCTGCAAGAAAAAATCTGATATATTCATTGTTAGAAGTTTCAATAGTGAACATACGTGTCCGATGAGGAAGAGGGCATTAACCAAAGTCCAACCAACAGTCGGATTTATAAGTGGAGTTACTGCTCCAAAATTGATCAATCGTAAATGAATAAATACTCCGAAAGATATAATTGATGATATTAAAGAATTCTATGGGGTTCAAATATCTTATCAGCAAGCATGGCGTGCTAAAGAATGTGCACTATCCATGATAAGGGGAGAACCATCTGCAGGATATAGACGGTTGTCGCGATATAGACATATGTTAAATACCGTGTATCCAAATTCTTATATAAGAATGCAGAAGACTGAGGAGGATGAATTTATGTATCTGTTCGTCACCTTAAGGCATTCATTAGGGGGTTCAATTACTGCATACCAATAGTTGTTGTGGATGGTGCACATCTGAGTGGAGCTTACAAAGGGACATTTGTATCAGCAAGCACACTTAATGGTGCAGGTATTTTTTTTTGTAGTTGTGATGTGTTTGTATATGTTACGTATCAAAATGATATAATGTGTGTTTGTAATCAGGTTGGATATCCCATTGACATATGGTGTTGTTGACATCGAAAATGATTGTTCTTGGACATGGTTTTTAGAACAATCCAAAAATGCATTTGGCGAGAGAAAGATATGTGTGTTGTTTCAGATAGAAATGAGAGTATTATGAAGAGTGTGAGGATTGTATTCCCAAATAAACCTCATTATGCATGCATATGACATCTTTGGAAGAATGTATGTGGCAACTTCAAAAGGAGCAAAAAGACCATAAGTGATCTATTCTACTCTATGGCCAAGGTATATAGAAAAGAAAATTTTGATAAGTTGATGGCTAAGGTTGATAGAATTGATCACAGGTTAAGGAGTACATTGAAGATGCAGGTTATGAAAAAGTGATCAAGAGTTCATGCAACAGTAAATAGAGGTAGAATGATGACTTCGAACATTGCAGAATGTATCAATGGTTGTCTTGTTGAAGCACGCCAATTAAATATATTAGAATTCTTTGAAGAAGTTAGAATACTATTTGGTTTTTGGCATTGCAAAAACAGAGAAGTAACCTCATATACAAAGGACACATTAGGGAGAAAATTTGAGGAGTTGTTGATTATAAACGCGGCTAAAAGTTCAAAGAAGGAGGTATGTATCATTATATAATATTTTATATTATATGTGTCTAATTCATTGTATCATTCTGCAGTTTGAAAATTATTTATTTTGAAAAAATTATATATTTGAATTTTTTTAATTTACACAGGTTGTTTCATCATCTGAATTTATTTTCTCGATTTATGAAGTTGAAGAAGATACATTGTTTGTCTTGAGCGGAAAGTATGTACTTGTGGTAGATTTTAACTAGATGAGATACCTTGTGCACATGCAATCGTTGTATTGAAAGAAAAGAATGTCATAGATTGATTACTACAAGCTTGATGCATTGGCAAAAATATATGAAATTCCAAAGGTACCAATGCCAGATAAGGTAGATTGGTTAGATCCTAAGAATGTGGTAGCTGAAACTGTGTATCCACCTTGATACAGAAGATTATCTGGACGACCAAGAAAATGAAGAAGAAAGAATGCAGATGAAAAGATTACAGTGAACACAAACGGTTGAGGACAAGAAGGACACAACAAAAGAACTTGTACTTTCTTCCCAAAAGAGAAGTGAAGTAGTCGTAATGTAACTAAGATATTGATATTTTTTTTGAATAATTTATAACGTAAACGTTTATCTTTTTCGATATTCATTTAATTTGCAATTTAAACACTTTTGATTTTGATAAATAAACTTATAAATAACTTGTGTTAGTTAAATTTTAAGTTGCGCTTTTGATTATAAATACTTTGTTATTATTTGTGTTGATTATATATATTTGTGTCAATATTTCTTTTATATAATTTAGTAATTCTTGTGTACACTATGAGATAGCTTTATATAAATTCAGGGATTATTGGGTAACATAACATACATGATACACGTGCTTCAGCCAATGTATCATGTACTTTTAATTCAAAAATAAATGTTAATATATTCTGGGTAATGTAACACACATGTATTATGTGTTTTACCCAATGTATCATCTACGTTTAATTAAAAAAACACTTGTTAAGGTTACTGTATACTTTACATTGAAATAAATCACGTATCATGTAATTTATATTAATTATCTTGTGTGATGCTTTATTTGATATACTTTATTTGATATATACAGTAAATATCTTTACTTTTACTAACCTATCGGATTTGACACAACTATGATATTCATTATAACTAAAGTATCATGTAAATTTAGTTTTTAAAGAAACTACTTATTACTAACTATGTGTGATTAAAAAAATATTGACTACATTTTATTAAACCTGTGTGACGCCATAATATGTCTGATATTTATCTTTTTCTAAGCAAAAATACATGTTCCATAATGTATCAAAAAAATCTTCAAGAAAATTGACAAAATCATTAATATAACAGTAAAAAAATATCAAACTACTTGTTCCATAACGTATCAAAATAAGAAATATAACATTAAATCATTGTTTATGCATAAATACTACTCTATGTGAACCAAATCTTCTTTTGTTGGTGGTGTGACTACGCCCTTAGATTTTGGTGGGTCATCATTGTCACTAACGTATCCACACTTAGCCTTCTCGCTGCCATAACTCCACAACAATGCTACATATCTTTGACGTAGGTATTCAGGACGAAAATCAGCATATGATATATTGATTTGGTCACTCATATACTCGGCAAATGCAGCAACATATAACCCACAGTCTCTAAAAAAATGCAGCATATAAATTATAAAATTAATGATACATGATTATGAACAAACGAATCAAAATACTTACAGACTATCACTATTTTGTTGTGCAATGACTTGTGCAAACTCAATCATGAAAAGAACTTGAGGCTCCAAAAGTGAACCAGTAATGTTGTCCTTGTACGCATGACAATCACCAAATTTTGATCACTCACTTTCTTCAAAGAATCCACTGTCCAATAGGTAAGAATGAGCATTTTGGATAACATTTTTATCTCATGAGGAACTATTTTTTTCCTTGAGCATATTGATGAGTCAAAAACTCTTATAACCCTATTTTTCAGCTTAACAACCGCCAACACCCAATGAAATTCTTGATTGCAGTTAATCGGGATGTAGACCTCATCTACAAGATGCCATGGTAAAACAGCTGGGATTTCAAAATCTTTGGTGATGTTAATTATTGACCTCTCATATACAGATACAACTGAAGCACGATCAACATGTTCTTGTGTATTAAGACTATCATCACTATTAACTATGTAATACCTATCATAACAATTTTTGACATGTGACATGAACAAGCAGTGAATTGTTGTGTATCTGTATTGATCCATGCTGTAGAGTTTTGATTTTTTACGAAGGTAGTAAAAACTCACATCAATGTGCTATAAAAACATGAAAACATAATAAGAGATTATATACTTCTAAACAATATAGAACAATATAATTATTAAATATTGATCATAAATTTTGCTAATTGAATATTATGATACTTCTACTGAATGTATCTTGTTACAATAATATAATTGTAACTGATACACATTTGATAATTAGTTTAAGAATTTTACATCATCTGTCCAACATTTGTTTGGCTGTGACATGGCATAGAACCAATTCTTGTTCATTGAAAAAGTAACAACAAAGTACATAATCATAAATTCAAAAGAAGAATATTTTGATCTGTATTTATCGTCTGATATGTTCCTGCATACATGATACATAAAAATTGAGTATATGTACATGATACATAACAGTGACTTAATTACAAAATGTAGACAATGTATCATGAATTAGTTATATCAAAATAAATTAACCCAAAAAACAGCAACAAATATGTATAATACTTACTTATTGTTATGATTTTTTAGGAGCCCCCTTGACAACCACTTCATATAATTATCAATAAGTTTCGACGAAACTTGATATGTAATGCCACATCCTTCGAATGAGAAATGGAGACGAGCAATATCCTTCAATTTCTCTTTTCCCTTCTCGCTTTACCCAAAAGAAGTACAATATGGAGATTGAATATTTTTCGAAGACATTCTGTTTCTATGTGCAGGAGTGACTAAATCAGTTCTAATTTCAATATCAGTTATTGAAATATCAGTGGATAATTGACTATCGGTCAACAAGTACTGGCTACTAGTTATATTCTGTGGATTGTAAGAATACAACGGTCTAGCAGTAGTACGATTTTTTCCTAAATCTCTGATAAGTGCATCTATTGCTGCTTGAGTTGATGGTGATATTGTTGTTAAAGTGGAAAAAACCTGTATAATATGATGTAATGATTTTTTTAGTAAATTTGTATGTAATGAAAGTCTGTGTCATAAAGTAAAATTGAAAAATCTACCGATGCATCCATTGAAACGTGAGGGATGTTGTGTTGAACAGTGTTATCACCATCTTGATCCATGATAGGTTCATTTAAATCGGGTGCGATTGATGTGCGTCACCATCCTGAATATAGGCAGGTTTTATGTAAAAAGTAATATAATTTGTGCTGATACGTAACACTGATTATACTCGCATGATACATAACAATAAGTATATGTGCATGATACATGACATCAACTAAATGACAAATAGTATACAATGTATAATAAAACATACCTTTGGAGTAGCATTGAATTGTTGTTCACCCTCATTGACAGAAACACCGACACCATCCTCAGCTACATCCCCCGCATCGTCACTGACTTGATGTTCACCATCGTTACCAGAAACACCAACGCCATCCTCAGCTACATCCCCGCATCGTTAGTGACTTGATGTTCACCATAATTACTAGAAACACCAACACCATCCTCAGCTATACCACCCATATCAGAAAGATCAATCCGTATTTGTGGAGATGTTTGTTTCTCAAACTGAAATGTGCTTGTATTAGTCTCAACATTGATGTTTTTCTTGCCTCGAGATTGCATCAACTAGAGTGATTTTCCTTTATCAATATAATCAATTCCTTGAATTTCTTATCAATCTGTGAACTATAAATACATTTAGGATAAAAATAAATTATATTTGATTAAAAATATCAAAATATTTAGCTTACATAATTTTTCAAATGTCCTTTCAACTCTTCTATATCTGGAATTACATAGTTGACTTTCTGAGAATCTGCAGAACCATGTACATCAGAAATTGGGTTCGGAGACACTTATGGAATAGAACCATGTACATCAGCAGCCGGAGTTGGAGGCACGTCTGGAATAGAAACATGTACATCAGCATCCGGGGTCAGAGACACATTTGATTGATCAGGCTGACTGGGTTTTGAAACCTTTTTTTTATGTATAACCACTTCTTTTCTTCTTTTTGGGGGTGGTGGAGGAGATGTATCAGACACTCTAGAAGAACTCCTCAATAACTGTTCGGGAGATTTGGTGGAGAAATCATCAAAATCATCTTCCTCATTTGCTTTTACTAAGGGTGGTGAAGAAGGAGGAGCACGTTCAACTTCAACTAGGTCAAAAGCTTCAAGTTCCTCTGCTGTTGCGACAATTTTTGAACATGCATTCTGAATGTATCACAACACATAAAATAATTTAAATGTCAATATAATACATAATGTATCACAACACAGTAAATAATTAAGACAGATCACAATGTATCACAAGACATAAATAGTGATATTAGATCGACAAACTTGAAATAGTTTATTCTCACAGTAAAAATTGATTAAATTTTACCTCTTCGAAAATGGTAGACATAAGCATTTCAAACTTTGCCTTATCAGACACAACTCTCCAATTGCACATTCTTGGGATGACATTCCGTTCTTTGACAGCAATTTCAGGATTTAACTTGGATGTACATTCGTATATTCATACGTTAAGTGCTTACGGCAGCTCATATAATCGATATAATTTTTTGCTAACATCAAAATCCTGTCTAAGTGAACCGATGAATTTTGAGAATGATAGCTGACCCCGAGGATAATCTCGATATCTACCATCTTCAACCATTAGAAAATACACAATAGATATAACTGTATTATCAAGAGTAGCCAAAACAAATGTATGAATAAAGAACAATATAGCTATTTGGAGTTCATCCTGATCGTTCTCCCAGTTACCCATCTTAAACCGTTTGACTAGTTGATTCTTGGTAACACTATTCACTGCACTAGGAAAATACTTGTGGAATAGAACACAATGAGTTGATTCTGGATATTGGAAGTCATTGGTATTTCCTTTGACTTTAAGTCCAGTTAATATTGCAAATTTATCTATACCAAATTTCAGGATACACCCATTTAAATGTCTAATATGCAACATATTATGGTGACCTTGTTCAAACTCTAACAACAGCAAGCACTTATTTGGCGCTGAAAATTACATTTAGTAATATCTAAAAAGGGTCCAAAAATTGTAGCCCTAAACAGTTGGAGTACATTCTCCCCTAGATTCTTTAAAATCCTTCAGAAAAGTGTTGTTAACATTGACAGCAAACCTTATGAAATGTGTTGGTATCTTTTTTATCTTGTATTTGAGAGGCTGCAATTTGAAAAAAAATACAAATTTAAAGATATTGAATATAAATACTAAATAAAACAACTAATACTAAATAAAAAAATATATGATACACATCTAGTTCATGTATCATTGCATTCGGCTAAAAACCATAATACACTGAGTCGATATATATCAAACTTATTGTCTGATACGTGATAACAATTTTCAAATACTCGTGATACATAGAAAATCATCTGACACATAATTAATACATGTATCATGAAATCGATTAAACACTATAACACACTATAACGATATGTATCAAACGTACTATAACTTTAAAAATAATTTTAAAGAATTATAAAAAAGACATACCCTAAGCAATGTCGGTCTGGCAATAATGGTTGTTGATGATTTTCTCTTTTTTTAGTGTATTTTTGCAACCTGTGATTTAGAAGATTTCGGAATATCGTTATTTGACTCCTTTGGAACATTCAAAGGATCATGCAAAGACTTTTTTCTATTTTCTTTCCAATTGTCATCGTCCAAATCATAAATTCTCCTATTCGTAAAAGGATCCATAAATATGATGTAAGGTAATGATGAACGAGAAGAAAAATAAGAACCAAAGAACAACGACTGATGGAGTAAAAAAGAAAAGAAGAACCAAAGAACAGTGGTTGTTTCAACTTTCAGAAATTTCAGTTTTTTGAATTTTGAAATTCAAAATTGCATATTAAATGTTGTGAAACGCATTTGATTAAAAATAATAATTAAAAATTCAAAAAGTGATTCAGTTGATTGAGTGTTTTAGTGGAGAAAAAACAGGCATGATATTGGAAAAGCGTGTGTCATAGGAGAGAGAAGGTTATGTATCTCTAAACTTATGATTAGAATTAAAAAAAAAAAAAGGAATTTAGGTAATTTTTTTAAAAAGAAGGATAAATTAGAGAATAATAAACTTATAGTTGTGTATTTAAGTTATTTTTCCTTTTTTTAATGTAAAATTATTTACTTGGTGTCTTTATTCAAGCGACGATATAGAAGAAAACGAAATGCATGAGAGGCTCGAGGTCTGGGTAAAGAGTTGGGCTGAGTTGATCAGGCTTGATAAAAAATGAAGCAAGCCTATGTATATATCATGACCAATTACCATCAATAAAGAAAAAAGTTTGAATGTGATTGTATAAAAATAAAATATACCTAATTATTTATAATTGTATCTGTTGGGAATAAATTCGTAATAGAAATAATATTTGCGTAATAAAGACAATAAATGTGGAACACAACAATACAGTTAATCAACGAAAATAAAAGAGAAATAATGATACCAAGATTTTACGTGGAAACCCTCCTAAATAAGGGAAAAACCACGACCCGAGAGGAGCAACGAATATCACTATAGTAAGAATTTCACACTTGTATGTCTAAGCAAAACTGCAAAGACCACTACACATTCAAAAGAAATAACACTATTGATTTTTCCACCTCACTACAATATCGCTCACACTCTCTATTTTTCCTACCTCGTACCTTTCCTAGTAGACCTCCTATCGGGTGAAAGTCTTCGCTTGTATTCAAACCTACTATTCAACTCTAACTGGTGCAACTTGCAGATTATTTTCCTCTGTGATGCCTCACTCTTCTTTTCTCTCCTTTGTAATTTTTTTTTTGTGCATTTTTTAAATGAGCAAGAGTTCTGTATTTATAGGAAAATCTACTCCTAATGATGTCACCAGTGACATCACAAAAAACACAAGGTTTCAACCTTTTCACCTATGCAGATTTCTTGGTAAGATTTTAGTTGAAAAAAGAAATGGTGAGCTTTGGTTTGTTGCAACATTTGTTGACTTTAACAATAAGCAACAAAAAAAATTCAACTGTTCCGGCATTTTAACTTTCTTTATGTTTATCTACAATGGGTATGGACCCCACAAATCTCCCCCTCCATACCCATTCACCTGAAGGAGGTAGCTCTAGGTTTTTAGCTTGAGTGCATGCCGACAAGTTCTTTGCATAGCTCAAACTTGTCCCTTGATACCACCTTGGTCAGCATATCTGAAGGGTTTTCACTAGTAGGGATCTTCATGACTACATAGATCTGTCCTCTATCTTTTCACGAATCCAGTGATATCTCACATCGATATGCTTCGTCCTTGTATGATATATGGTGTTCTTGCTCAAGTCTATTGCACTCTAACTGTCACAATAGACGACATACTCCTTCTGATGCAATCCAAGTTCTTGAAGAAATCGTTTCAGCCATACCATCTCTTTGCCAGCTTCAGTAGCTGCAATATATTTTGTCTTAGTTGTAGAGAGTGCGACACACTTCTGCAACTTAGACTGCCATGATATAGCTCCCCCTGAAAATGTAAACAAATATCCAGTAGTGGATTTTCTATTATCTAGGTCACCTGCCATATCAGCATCAGTATAGCCCTTCAAGATTGGATCAGATCCTTTAAAACACAAGCAATCTTTAGTGGTACCTCTTAGGTACCTGAGTATCCACTTGACTGCCTCCCAGTGTTCTTTTCCAGGATTTTCAAGGAATCTGCTAACAACACCAACTGCATGAGCAATATCAGGTCTTGTACATACCATCGCATACATCAAACTCCCCACTGCTGAAGAATAAGGAACTTTAGCCATTCCCTCTTTCTCCTCTTTTGTTATTGGACACATCTGTTTGCTCAACTTCAGATGACCCACAAGAGGTGTGCTAACATGTTTAGCACTCTACATGTTGAAGCGTTCTAGTACACGTTCAATGCACTTCTCTTGAGATAGCCACAACTTTTTTTTTGTTCGTTCTCGAACAATCTTCATCCCTAGAATTTGTTGTGTTGGGCCCAAGTCTGTCAAGTCAAATGACTTGGACAAATATTTCTTCAACTTTGCAATCATCTCTTTGTTTTGTCCAACAATTAACATGTCATCCACATATAACAACAAAATAATAAAATATTTTCAGAAAATCTTTTGAAATATACACATAGATCAGAATAGGTCTTTGTGTAACTTTGATTTTTCATGAAAGAGTCAATCTTTTTATACCATTGCCTTGGGGCCTGTATCAACCCATAAAGACTCTTATTCAATTTGCACACCATGTGTTTCATTTCAAATACTTAAAATCCCTCTGGTTGCTCTATAGAAATCTCTTCTTTCAAATCTCCGTGAAGAAATGCAGTTTTCACGTCCAATTGCTCCACTTCAAGATCTAGACTAGCTGTTATGCTCAAAATAGTTCGAATAGAAGTCATTTTGATAGCATGTGAATTTTTTTTATCAAAATCAGTACCTTTCTTTTGTTCGAAGCCTTTTACAACCAATCGAGCTTTGTACCCGATCAACTTGCCATTTCCATCTTTCTTGAGTTTAAAGACCCACTTGCACTTAAGTGGTATTTTTCCTTTTGGAAGTTCAACTAGTTGGTATGTGCCATTTTTTTGTATAGATCCCACCTCTTCGTGCATGGCTTTCATCCATTGGCTCTTTTCTGGATGAGACAACACCTCCTTAAGACTTTCTCACCTTCATCATTGATAAGGACATACTCTGAGGAAGAGTATTTGGTTGATTCTACCCTTTGTCTTTCTGATCTCCTTAGAAGTTGAGTTTGTTTTTCTTCTTCTGGGTACTCTATTTGCTCGATATTATCACCAAGTTGCTCCCCCTGCTCAACAATCTCATCAGGTTATTATTCATGCTCAGCAACTTCATCAATCGTACTTTCTGCACTTATGGGATGGTTAGAAGAAGAAGGAATGGTAACAAGATTAGGGACTATACCATTCTTTTTCTCGGCCTTCTCGGATAGATCATCAGCAGTTCCAACTTCACTTTCTTGAAAGATTACATCTCTGCTTCTGATGACCTTCTTCTTTACAAGATCCCATAGTTTGTACCCGAACTCTTCATCTCCGTATCCGATGAATATGCAGGGAACTGATTTATCATCTAACTTGGTTCTTTACTCCTTCGGTATATGTGCAAAAGCTTTGCAATCGAACACCTTTAGGTGCGAGCAAGACATCTCTTTGTTGGTATAAACTATCTCCGGAATGTCAAACTACATTGGAACTGATGGACTACGATTGATAAGATAACACGTTGTCCGAACTGCTTCACCCTAGAATGTCTTGGGTAATTTAGCCATTCTAAGCATGCTTCTCACCTTCTCAACAATGGTGCGATTCATTCTCTCAGCTACACCATTGTGTTGTGGGGTTCCAGGAACTGTCTTTTCATGTATGATTTCATGGTTTGAACAGTACTCTTCAAATTCTCTTGAAGTGTACTCACCTCTATTGTCAGTTCGAAGATGTTTTAGCTTTCGACATGTCTCTCTTTCTATCAGAGCATGAAACTTTTGAAGTACTTGAAACACCTGATCTTTGGTTCTCAAGATATAAACCCACAATTTTCGAGAGTGTCATCAATAAAGGTAATAAAGTATTTATTACCTCCTATTGATTTTATCTCCATTTGACCACAAACATCAGAATATACCAAATCAAGTATATTCGACTTTCTTTCAGATGATGTCTGAAATGAGACTCTATGTTATTTACCAAATAAGTAGTTACACGATTTTATCGTTGTACCTTTGGCAAAAGAGATGAGTGACTTTTTGAAAAGAATTTGCAATCCTTTCTCGCTCATATGACCCATTCTTTTATGCCATAAATCTGCAGAATTCTCTTCGTGAGCCGCATTTAATTCACCTTGGCATATTTCTGCATTTGTCCTGTATAACGTGCTACGAGCAACTCCTTTTGCAATCAGTCTCCATTTTTTATTTGCAAAGTAGTTCTCATATCCATCTCGGTCCAAAGCAACTCCCGAGATCAAGTTCATCCGCAAATCAGGTACGTCGCGCACATGTTTCATCACTAATGTGCATCCAACATTTGTTTTTAAGCAAATGTCTCCGATCCCCACAATCTTTGAGTAACTTGTGTTATCCATTTTCACATTGCAATAATCACCGGCTACATATCTGCAAAAAAGTTCTCTTACCGTATGGCATGATAAGATGTTGTTGTGTCGACCACCCATTCCGACTCTATACCTGCCAAGTGCATGCATTCTTCTTCCTCATTTATGAGGGAAACAACATTGTCATTATTTTGCACCATGGCAGATATGTTGTCATCATTCTTCTGGCCGTTGCTTTTCCCTTTGCCCCTTTTTAGATTTGGACAATCTCTTTTGAAGTGTCCTGGTTGATCGGACCTTGGACTTTCCACGAGATTCGGATCTACCATAGTTACTTGAGATCCTTTGGTAACTTCTGCCTCTACTTACCTTGATGAGAGTCTGTCCGTGATTTGTAGGTCTTTTTCTCATCTTTTCATTAAGTAAAAGGGTTGATGTGACATCCTTCAACTCAATAGAGTCCTTACCATGTAAAATGATTGTTGCTAAAGTATCGTAGGAAGATGGCAATGAGTGTAGGAGCACTATGGCTTTATCTTCATCCTCGATCTTTACTCCGAGGTTTGCTAGATGTGTGATTAGTCCATTAAGTACATTTAAATGAGACAAAAGTTTGTACCTTCACGCATATGTAGAGCATATAACTGCTTCTTTAGGTACAATTTATTTGTCAGCGTTTTGGACATGTATAGATTTTTTAACTTTGTCCAAATACCACATCCACTCTCTTCATCAATGATGTTATTAACTACATCATCTTTTAAGTGCAATCTGATTGCACTAGCAGCCTTTTCATACATTTCTTTCCAATTCCCAAGTTTCATTGATTCGGGCTTTTTGAATTTGTCACCTAGTGCCTTGTTTGGGCTTTTTGAATTTGTCGCCTAGTGCCTTGTGCAAATCCTGTTGGACGAGCAAGTCTTTCATCCTTCTCTGCCACGTTGAGAAACCGCTATCACCATTGAATTTTGCTACCTCGTACTTTACTCCAAACATTTTTTTATTGAGTATACTACAATAATCTGCAAAAAATATTTCTGTAATGAGCAGAACCTGTGCTCTGATACCAATTGTTGGGAATAAATTCGTAACAGAAATAATATTTGCGGTAATAAAGGCAAAAAATGCGGAACACAACAATACGGTTAATCAACGAAAATAAAAGAGAAATAATGACACCAACATTTTACGTGGAAACCCTCCTAAATAAGGGATAAACCACGACCCGAGAGGAGCAACGAATATCACTATCGTAAGGATTTTACACTTGTATGTCTGAGCAAAACTCCAAACACCACTACACATTCAAAAGAAATAACAATCTTTTGATTTTTCCACCTCACTATTATATCGTTCACACTCTTTATTTTTCTTCACAGATTATTTTCCTCTGTGATGCCTCACTCTTCTTTTCTCTCCGTTGTAATTTTTTTTTTTGGTGCATTTTTTAAATGAGCAAGAGTTTTGTATTTATAGGAAAATCTACTCCTAATGATGTCACCAGTGACATCACAAAAAACACAAGGTTTCAACCTTTTCACCTATGCAGATTTCTTGGTTAGATTTTAGTTGAAAAAAGAAATGGTTAGCTTTGATTTGTTGCAGCATTTGTTGACTTTAACAATAAGCAACAAACAAAATTCAATCGTTCCTGCATTTTAAATTTCCTTATGTTTATCTAAAATGGGTATGGACCCCACAGTATCTCTATCATATATTTCAATTGTCATGATATGTAAATATTATGATAAGTTTATAACAAAACTAAAACTTACTTTTACACAATCAAATTAACACCGCCACTATGTGATATAGATATATGGTGGATAATATTTTCATTGATTAGCTTCTTACATTAAATCAAAATCTATATAAGAGCTACAAGTTTTATACATTTTCTTACCACTCCTTTTGCCATTCATTGCTATTTCTAGGAAAAGAAAATATGGGCATAAAAAGTAAGTTGATTGTTTCATTGGAAGTAAAGTGTGCAGGATACTCGGTTCATGATATTTTCTGTATTAATACCCATCATTTACCCAACATAAGCCCTAGTAGAATTAAGTATTTTGAGATTCATGAAGGTGAAATCGAAAAAATTGATTTTGTTGTTAGCTAGAAATATTACGAAGGTAAGACACATTTCTCTTCTCTCTTTCTCCCAATATTATTATGTATTCTCTCAATATTTTTTCTTGTATCAATTTATATATTCAGGTGTATTTCATATTACGAAAGTCATTACTCAAGAAAATCTATTAATTCCATGGTGTTTCATTATCTTTAATATATTTTAGTTGAGTCCGAAACTCAAACGGTAGAAAATATTAACAAAAATTCCAAAAGGGTATATAAAATTTTATATAAACCAAAACGGTAAAATCGCTCCGCCCGCAGCGATTTACTTCAACTGAAAAAGCAAAATCGCTGCGGGGGCAGCGATTTTGCCAAAAAGTTTTTTCCTTCTTACAAATCGCTGCCAGGGCAGCGATTTATAAAAAAAAAAATTTTAAAAAAAAAAACATAAATCGCTGCCTAGGCAGCGATTTACAAAAAAAAAAAAAAAAAATTATGTAAATCGCTGCCTAGGCAGCGATTTACAAAAAAAATAATATTTTTTTATACAAATCGCTGCTGCTACAGATAGCAGCGATTTATTAAAAAAATATTTTTTATATAAATCGCTGCTACTGTAGCAGCGATTTACAATTTTTTTTTTTTGTAAATCGCTGCTACAGTAGCAGCTATTTATATCAATTTTTTAATAAATCGCTACTGTAGCAGCGATTTATTAAAAAAAATTTTTTATTAAATCGCTGCGATAAGCAATTTTTTAAACTAAAAAAAATTAAAAATTTTAAAAAAACAGCGATTTTATATATAAAAAAAATTATAATATTTTTTAAATTTATGTATATAACTTATAAGAAAATATACATTATTTTAAAAAAATTTAAAATAAGTAAAGTAATAATATATTTTCTTTCTAAAACAAGATATTATATTGAATTTAAATTTAAATAATATTTGAATTTAAATAATTAATTTTTTTAAATAAAAAATTAAAGGAGAAAAATTATTTAATTGAATTCAAGTACATCTCTAATCACACCTATTAATTATAATTTTTTTATATATATAAAATCGCTGTTTTAAAATTTTTAATTTTTTTTTAGTTTAAAAATTGCTTATTGCAGCGATTTAATAAAAAAAAAATTAAATAAATCGCTGCTACAGTAGCGATTTATTAAAAAAATTAATATAAATTGCTGCTACTGTAGCAGCGATTTACAATTTTTTTTTAAAAAAAAAACATAAATCGCTGCTACAGTAGCAGCGATTTATAAAAAAATATTTTTTTTTATAAATCGCTGCTACTGTAGCAGCGATTTATATATATTATTTTTTTTTGTAAATCGCTGCCTAGGCAGCGATTTACATAAAATATTTTTTTTTTTTGGGTAAAGCAGCGATTTTATGTTTTTTTTTAAAAAAAAAATTTTTTTACAAATCGCTGCCCCCGCAGCGATTTTACTTTTTCAGTTGAAGTAAATCGCTGCGGGCGGAGCGATTTTACCGTTTTGGTTTATATAAAATTTTATATACCCTTTTGGAATTTTTGTTAATATTTTCTACCGTTTGAGTTTCGGACTCTATTTTAGTTGTAGGCAAAAGTTACTTAATGGTGTTTGATTATCTTTAATATACTTTAGTTGTAGGCAAAAGTCATTTTCCTCAATTAATACTATATTCTAAATGTTTAGATCTTTTATGAGGAGTTTAACATTTGAATTGAAAGTAACATCTCTTATATTTGATCTTAATGAATAGATGGAAAAGAATGGTTTGCTAAGACTGTGATCGAAGCCATTGATTCTCCGAAGGAATTGATCACTTGGAAAGTGAATGAAGGACATCTTTTAGAGTTGTATAATTCTTTCACTATTATTACATAACTAGTAAACTTAACCGCGCTATGTGTGGTGTCTAAAAGCTTTTCATTTTTATTTAATTTTTAAATTCAAATAGATTAGTTAATAAATTTTATCATTTAGCTTTGTAATTTCAACTCAATACATAAAATTAATTTTATCAAAAAATAAATACTTGTACGGTCAAATATCTATACTTTTTTTTTGGTTGAATAGTACCTATTATTTTATGTTAGTTATAATATATAATTAAGAATTTATGATTTCATTAGCCATTTGAATGAGTTCTCAGAATTAAATATGGTTAACTTTGATGTTTTGTTAAAAATTTAATGTGAGATTTTTAGTCTTTTAATTTTTTTTAAAAATATCAAAAGAATTAAAATAGTAATAAATTCAAAAACAGACTTAGAAATATGAAAAATTATTCGTAATAGATAAGCTACCTATAATTTGAAGACTTAAAAAAGTAATTCAATATTTATATATTAAGATATAAAGTTCTCTCTTTTATTGATTCTTTGAAAGAAAATGGGTGATACATGATTTTAGTTCGGTAAATAATTTTTAGTGATATAGAATTAACATAAAAAATAATATATTATTGTTAGAATGCATAATAAAATAAGTAATAATGAACAATTATAGATGAATGATAAAAGTTTTATGTTAAGATTAAAAAAAAACTTATATATTTACTAAAAACTTATAATTAGACTCTTGAATAAAGTAAACATAAAAAAACTGTTCACAAATAATATTAATATTTATAATTATTAACGATAAATAATATTTTCTTATAATTAAAGTGTAGGAAAAAAGTTAAGTAATTTTTAGAATCATTATAATGGAGGATGAATGGTTAAGTAATAAGTATATTTGAAATGATTATCTGTATAAATTTTTTCCTTGATAATTTCTTCTATAATTCTAAGTTTTTTAAAAAAAAAATTATTTCAACACTATTTTTAGTCTCCCTTTTTTCATTTTTTTTTCTTTTTTTCATTTTTTAGTCTTTGCTTATTTAATTCTATTAAGAAAACATAAACAATTAGCATCATAATTAACAGAATGAAGCTTGCTCGTCTTTAGTATTTTTACTAATTTATATATATTTTTGTAAAACAGTAACAATTAGCATCAAATCTTAACATAATCAAGTTAGCTTTGTCTTAGCTTTTTATTAATTTAAAGCAAAATGTTTAAATGAATTCTCTTAATTAATTTTTATTATATTTTTCATGATTCATATTTTATTTAAAATTTAAAAATAACTTGACAATAATTTTGATTATCTCCCGCCGCTAAGCATATCTACAGATACATTTTAATTTTTGCAAGAATTGTTTTTGTCTTACTTTTAGTAATGATCTTGCTCTTGTAATTTCATGCAAAAAAACAAATCAATTATTCTCTTTTATATATCTTATTTTGTATCATTCTTATTAGAAGTAAAAATAATTATACAAAGAAGTCTTTGTCGATAGATTTTTGCATTACAAGATTAAAGTAGAGGACAATTAAGCTAAACATAAATATATTTGGTTAGAAATATTTTTTGATGTGATTTTAAGATGTCACAAATTTAAACATTAAGTAATTTGGGGTTATGAAGGTATAAAGTTGGAAGTTATAGGTATTACTAATAAGTATTAATTAAGTAATATGTTTTGAAAGATGAAGAGGTGTGAGTTTATGATAAAAATTAAATTAAAAATAAATATATAAAAATAAGAGAAAAGGTAAACAAAATGTGATATATTTTTTTAATAAACAAAAATATGTTTAAGTAAAATCCTCCACCATTTTTATGATTTATTTTATTATATGATATATTTTCTTTTTACCTCATTTTATAAATTTCAAATTATTAAAAGTCTCCAAATATGCTTCTAATAATAAAAATTATTTTTAGTAATTACTATTATTTTGAACAATATATACTTTTTCTCTTATTTTATATTATAGGGAGATATCTATTAAGATGAAATTAATTAAATAAATTTAAAAAGGGACACAGAATTAAAAGTTAGTCAAAAGGAATAGAATTTTTTTTGAAATTATCAAAAAAAAAAAAGTAATCGTACACAATGTTTTAAAATAAAATTAAAAAATATTTAATTTTTTGCTGATTAAATTCTCAAAATGGTGAAACATTTGGCATATAAATAATAATTATATAAGAAAATATAAAAATAATGCAACGTTAAAATTATGTATTTTTACCATATCATTGTTATGTGATTGTGAGATACGAAACTATAACAGAAATCGATTTATTTGATTCTTAGCTATATAATATTTGAATTTAATATTAGTATTTTATTTACTTTATATCGAGTTATGATATATTACTTTTTTTATTACTTATATTTATTATATATTTGTATAACATTATTATAGCTAGTGAGGAGGTTGATATTGTTAGACGAAATCAGAAATAAGATATATTGATGTTTTTTCAATTAACTAATTAATCTGATAACATAAGTGGTTTAACCGGAGAGCTATAAACAATCTATACAATAATACCAACAAACATACATAAAATTAATTAACTAATCAGCAAAATATTTAAAATATACTATTCTTCAAATTTACAAAGTGAATAAAGACAATCAGTGTCGGTAGAAACTACAAGATTAAGAAAAAAAATCTCAAAAAACTACAAAGAGAAGCAAAAACAAATGAACAATTATTTTTCTATAAAAGAATCATGATTTGTATCATCAACAACTCAACCTAATAATATCAAATATATATGTAATTACAACAGAACAAAGTGATAATGATAATAACATATTAAATCATTTTACCTCACAAAATCAAAATATGCAAAATATATAACATTTTTAATTATACATTCCTCTCCTGCAAAAATCAGATCAAGAAGACAAAAAAAAATTAACAAAATCAAAGGTATAAAAATGAAGAATAAGGAAAATAAAATAAAATGACCATCATGGATATCTCAAAGTGGGTTTTTATAGGTGTAATATTTAGGAGTTATAATTTTTATATTAATATTTTGAAGGTTATGAATTTGAAAGGTTAGGAGTTAGGAGGTGTAATGCTCATTAACTAATTTAGTAATAGCAATATATATCTATATATATACACATAATATTATTGTGTAAAAAGAAATAATCTAAAAAATCTTTTTTTAAAAAATAAATATATATTTTTCTCATCATTGAGGCATGCCACATAGGCTGATTGAAGATCCTCATTATATATATATATATATAATATAATATATATATATATATATATATATTATATATATATATATATATATTGATGTGAACATTGGACTACAGTTACACTTGTGTACGAGAAGACAACTGAAGATATCCCAGAACCTCTTGCTCTCTTGGATTATTTCGTTGGTATGACGAAGGATGTTGAAGGTCACCTTCTCAAGAAGTAGAAAATTCATAATGTTCAATGGTCCTATACATATATATATATATATATATGTATATATATATATATATTCCTAAAATCTTTAGCGACATTGGTTCTAATGACAATTTACTAATGTCGATAAAGACTTTAGCATTTTTTATGAATGTCAATATTTAATGCCGCAAAGTTGTTTGCTTGTAGTAGAAGTACCACAATCGAGACTTAGAAGAACAAGATGGAATCTAACTAGGAGGTATCTCCAGAAAAGAAAAAAAAAGGAGCTTATGTAAAATGAAGCTTTCGAAGATCAGATGTGTTACAAGAAGAAGTTTCTAATTAAAACATCCAAGCATATAAAGTATAAAAGTGCAACATTTATGAAGGTGTTACTATCCTTGAAGAAGCTTCAGGGAGTAATAAATAGAGAAAGTCCATAGAGGAAAATAGAGATTCACAAAATGTCATCAAAGTCTAATTGAGAATTAATTGCTTGAAGAGACCACATAGAATGAATTAAGATGGTGTTGCAGTGCTAAAGCCTTTATCACCAACTTAATTAATATTTAAGACATGTCACCAAAGAATTTAGATTGTTCAAAAATATCACTAGAATGGTGTTCTGTCACAAGAATAAAAATAACTAAACTTTTAGGGGTAATAAAATACACACATTAATGAAGACTGCTAAAATCTTTAGCTGCATTAGTTAAGTGTATTAGATTTAATGTCGCTAGCTAAAGCCTTAAAAATACAAAGAGTGTTAATTGTCGCAAAAAACACATATTTAACAGCAATTGAGCTGTTGTTATTAATTAATTATCGTTAAAAATAATTTTTCATTTAGTGTACATAGAAAAGTCTAGAAATATTTTTAACAAGATCGATAGTTCTAAAAATTTAGTAGTTAAAGGAACGTTCTATAGTACAGTAATATATAGTAAATATCCTTTAATTGTATCCTTCCATCACCAACTATAAATAGAGAGAAAGAAGAGAGAATTGCTAGAATATTGCGAGTACAATGGTGTAAATTGCAAAATTGTTCAATCCATAATAATGAAGTTAATTGCAGTTATAAAAGAAATTGTACCATAAACTCATACAAATTAAAGGAAGAAAAAAGATGACCTTTTCCAAATTTTATCTATAAATAAAAAGAAGAAAAAAACAAGTTATCACAAGGATATAATATAAAATTATAATAATTCAAAAACCACATATCACTTAAAGTAGAAATCATAAAGGAAATTTAAAAAAAAAACATATATTTTTGCTTTTTTAAATTTCCATTTAGGGGTGAAAAAAAAATTCTAATTATTTACAAACACAAACACAACTCCACACTAAAAATGCATTCCTGAGAAAGCAGGCATCGCAACGGCGTACGACATTTTCCTGCATATATACAAAAAAAAATTATCCTCAACAAAGTAAAATAATAATAAAAACAACAAAAAAGGAATAAAAATATTTTTTGAATTATAAAATTAAATAAAATTTCTACAATTAATAGTTTAGTCTAGAAATATCCGTAATAAAACTAATAATTTGGCCCAAAACATTGGAAAATATCATGTGAGCAATAGTTTGGTTAAAAAAAAGTCATGAAACAGTGAAAAGAAAAAAGAGAAATTAGTTACCAGTAACCGTCGCCGAACTTCTTCTGTGCTCTACCAGATTTCCCGGCTCTTTTATTCCCGGAATTTCCAACCGTATTTTGATCGTAACTGTACCGATCGAGGTCGGCAATCGCGCTATCCTCGGAGATGACGTTGAGCGCCGGTTTCCAATCCTCCATTTTCCTCAATTTCCTTCCCCGAGAAACCAGGCGTTTACTTCCCGATCGATTTACTAGCGCCGACTCCTTTTTCTCCACCGGAGGTAGCCCATCCCTCACCGTCTTGAAGGTTTCGCCGCCACAACACGTCAATTCCGGTAAAAACTTCATATTTGTATATATAAAGGATATTTATTTATCTATACAGTTGTGATTTTTGAAAAAGTGAGGTATTATAAAGGGTATATATAGGTCAATAAAATATGGGATAAAGGTAAATTGGATAAGATTTCATGGTGACATTGCTTTTGGATTTTATTTTAATTTTGGATTTGGATATGTTTTTTCGGATGTTATACTATTTATGAAAAATTGATGTTCATTCATTTAATGAAATTGATATTAAAAGAAATTGTGTTTTAATGACTTTGCCTTCTTAGATTAATTTTTTCTTTTTTTTGGTTAAATTCATATTGTTGATTTTCTTTTTTTTGGTTAAAAAATTTACGAGACTTGTGAGTGGAGGGATATAAATATTTTTTTAAATTATTTTTTAAAGAGAAATAATGTTGACGTTGCTTTTGAATTTGGATATATTTTTCAGTTATTATATTATTCCACAGTTAAAAGATGAAAAATTCATTAAATGAAATTGATATTAAAAGAAATTATTTTAAAAACTTTCCCTACTAGGTTTTAATTTTTTTTTCCCATTAAATTCATTGTAAGTTGAGGGATAAAAACATAAATATTTTTAATTTTTTTTAAAGAGAAATATGTAGACGTTGCTTTTGAATTTTATTTTTATTTTGAATTTGGATATACTTTTCAGTTATTATATTATTTCACGGTTAAAAGATGAAAAATTGATGTTCATTCATTAACTGAAATTGATAGAAATTATTTTAATAACTTTCCCTCCTTAGGTTAACTTTTTTTTTTATTTAAATTCTTAATACTTTTGAGTTGAATGATAAAAATTTAAAAAAGAAAATTCATGCTGACGTTGCTTTTGAATCTGGATATACTTTTAAGTTATTATATTATTTCACGGTTAAAAGATGAAAAATTTATATTCATTCATTAAATGAAATTGATATTTAAAAAAAAATATTTTAATAACTTTCCCTCCTTAGGTTAATTTTTTTTTATTAAATTCATAGGACTTGTGAGTTGAAAGATAAAAACATAAAACGTTTTTATTTTTTTTTTTTTAAAAAAAGAGAATTTATGCTGACGTTGCTTTTGGATTTGGATATACTTTTAAGTTATTATATTATTTCATGGTTAAAAGATGAAAATTGATGTTCATTCATTAATGAAATTGATATTTTAAAAAATTATTTTAATAACTTTCCCTCCTTAGGTTAATTTCGTTTGGTTAAATTCATAGGACTTGTGAGTTCAGGATAAAAACATAAAACGTTTTTAATATTTTTTTTTGAAGAGAATTCATGTTGACATTGCTTTTGGATTTTATTTTGATTTTGAATTTGAATATACTTTTCAGTTATTATACATATTATTTCACGATTAAAAGATGAAAAATTAATATTCATTCGTTAAATGAAATTGATATTTTAAAAAATTATTTTAATAACTTTCCCTCCTTAGGTTAATTTTCTTTTTTTGGTTAATTTCATAAGATTTGTGAGTTGAGCGATAAATGCATAACACGTTTTTTAATTTATTTTTTAAAAGAAAACCAAAACAACAAGCGATTAGTTTGAAATTATGTGAGGGAATGAAATTATAAAACCTCAATAATATCTCCTACATCATGTGATGAACTACTAGAAGGTATAAGTGAATTATGATTAAAAACGACTCTTTGATTAAAGGTCAAATCACCAAAATAATCAAATATTGAATTATAGTTTCTTTATATATGAGCAACAAAGGTAAACTAGTTCCTAGCTAAGAGATGATGAATGTGGTTGACAATATGAGTTAATTTTTCAAATGGTCATTCAAGTTAAGAGAATTGTCTTGAAATACCATTAATGTTTCATTTAGAAGTAAAATATCACTTAACTGTCACTATTTTCCTCCAAATATACTTGACACTTTAAAATCATCACTCTCTCCTAGTTCGCATTACATGTCATTAAAGTTTTTTTTTAATAATAGACTAATTTAATTCATTAAACCTATTTAACTAAAATAATGATCATATTATTTTTCAATTGTTTTTAATCTATTAAGAATAAATTTTCATACTTAAAATATTTTATCATAATTAAACTTCATTTTTTTTTATGTAATGGAAAATACATTTTAAAAATGTACTATAATTTTATCAATTTTGAATACTTATAAACACATACATTCAAAAAAATATTGATACATAAATCACTCCTTAACGCTAATTTACATCAATTAATCATAAGTTGTATGAAAACTCAATAATATTAAAGGTCAATACAATATTATTAATTGTATATTTTGTAATTCAGGTTTCCGATATTATTTTTTTTGAAAAAAAGAGAAGAAGAAGAAGAAAGTGTATAATATTATACTTTTTATCCATTAGAAATACTAAATACCTCAAAAGGCTCCTTAAATCTAATTGATATGTCCTGTCATTAATAATCATTTTAAAAAAATACTAGAACTATTTAATTCATCAAACTTATGTCTCTAAATAAATATATAAATTACATGAGAATTTATAAAGATTATAAGAAAAGTAATTTAAAAAGTCTAGTAACTTTATATATTGTCACCAAACAAAATTCAATGAAAAAATCTTTGTGTGCACTTATTACTTGATAATTTTAAAATTCCTAACTAAATTATTTAAAAATTTTAAACAATTTTTTTAAATAAAAGTATTTAGATAAATTTGTAAGGTTGACAAAACAATTGGTTAGAAAGAGAAAATTATTATTTAACTTTTTTTTTAAATTTTATTTTTATTTTTATTCTTTCATTCTATATTATTTTATATTATAACTTTTCATACAATTAAACATCAATAAATAAACCAATAATTAATTGAATTTACTTATTTAATTCATAGTATACATATTATATGGGATTAACATACTGATAAATAAAGATCAAAATTTTATTTTCTATAAATATTATTTACTTACTATTTTCTTTGAAAAAAAAAGATATTGTAAGTATATACGGATTTCAAAGCACCCAAATAATTATCTTTTAATAATTAATCGACCTTTAATTTTATTGATTTATTATACAACTTATGATTAATTGAAGTAAAATTAGTGTTAATGAGTGATTTGTATATCAATATTTTTTGAATGTATGTGTTTATGAGTATTCAAAATTGATGAGATTATAGTGTTTTTATAAACGCATTCTGCATAACATAAAAAGATAAAAAGTTTAATTATGATAAAAGATTTTAAGTATGAAAATTTATTCTTAATAAATTAATTAAAAAAATTCAAAACAATATGATCATTATTTTAGTTAAATGAGTTTCATGAATTAAATTAGTCTATTAATAAAAAAAAAAGACTTTAATGACATGTCATGCCAATTAGGAGAGAGTGATGTTTTTGAATTGTCAAGTATATATGGATGAAAATAGTGATAGTTGGATGATATTTTAATTCTAAATGAAACATAAATAATATTTTAATACAATTCCCTTAACTTGAGTGATCATTTTGGAGAATTGACTTTTGACAATATCACAATCCATATAAGGCATAATTATTCCAGTCCTCAATGAAATTATATACTAAACATTATCAATTTATATTTCAACGGTCTCCAAATATAACAGTCATTAGTCTAAAGTCCAAAATAAGATCTTAGTCACATGATAGTATTTATATATAGATAGATTTGGTTTGGTTTTTTATTAAAAAAATTAATTAATTATGTTGGTTTATTAAATCTAAAAATTAAATTAAATTATATAAAGTCAATTTTTCCGATTTTAGCTTTAGTTGGTTCTTTTGATTTTTTTACAATAAACAGTATTTAAAAAAGCGATCAAATATTTTTTCTCTTATCCATTGATAAACTAAACTTAAAAAATGTTAAGTGAATAGAAATTTTCGAAAAAAATGTAAAATTCACATGAATATAAATTATATTTTTTTGATAAAGAGTACAAAATATTTTTTTTAAAATATCAACGTTCATAATGTTAAATTAATAAGATTAAAGGCTAGAGGCAAATTGAATACAAAAAATATTTATAAAATAAATTGTTGACTACGAATATAAAAACTATAATAATATGATTATAACTTCGAATCTTAGTACAAAATAAAATATTTACAATTTTTACAAGTCCAAATTTAAAATAAAATATATAAACATTGAAAACTATAAACTAACAAAGTAGATTATATGTAATCTATATTTTATATCTATAAAAAAAATAAATTGTGTGTGTGCGTGTGCGTGTGCGTGTGCGTGTGCATGTGCGTGTGCGTGTGCGTGTGCGTGTGCGTGTGCGTGTGTGTGTGTGTGTGTGTGTGTGTGTGTGTGTGTTGAAGCAGAAGCCAGCATATCCAAAATGTTCTGGCAACAAAACAAAGAGCAACAATACAGAGTGAAACCAACTAAGAGAACCAGGTTCAAACAACATGCTTTTTCAATGTGGAGGTTGACCAGGCTTAGTTGAAGCAGAAGCCAGCATATCCAAAACTCTGTCAACTCTTGCGTTGTTAGCAAGTTGCTGCGGCACCAACTGATCCTTTAACCTGTGTATTTCAGCATTTGAAGAATCAAGCTCAGCACGTAACTTCTGGTTTTCTGACTCAAGAGTGGCGTTCTTTTCTTCAGCTACTTAAAGTTCCCTGAGTAACTGAGCAACAGGACCAGATGTACGTGGAGACGCAGTTGCAACCTGCTCCGACTCCATGGGAATGCCACAATCAGCAAGGATGGTTTGAGTGAACATATCTGCACGAGTTAAAATCCTGCCTTCTCCCAATGGAACTTCAAATGCATCAAACACTCTAGTCAACAAGTTTCCAAAAGCTAACTGATGAGAACCTAGCTTAGGATCCACAATTCTAGCAAGATGTTTGATAATCAGTGTGGGCCAATCGATGCGTTCTTTGCACTTAAGTGCATTCATAAGTCCCACGTCTCTTATGGAGGCAATGTGACGTTGGTGACCTCTAGGCAGTATCACCTTATGAACTATCTCGAAAAGAAGCTTATGCAAAGATCTCATTATTCCCTTTAAAACAGTTTGAGCCCTACAATTGACTCTACCTTGAGAGAATTTGGCTGGCAGGCTAGAATATTCATCAAAACCCCAATTGTACTCATTTATACCCACAGATGGTATATGCAAGATTTCCCCAAGTTTGGTTGCATCAAACACAATATCAACCCCCTTTACACTAGACGACACCACATCTCCTTCTAGGATTACCAAGTTCGTATAGAAATCTACCACTTCCTTTTCATAAATCAAACTAGGTTCAAGGAATAACTCCTTCCACCCCTGAAACCTTAGTAGTTCACAAACCTGCTTCACTATATCCATTGAAAGTATATCAGGGTGAAAGGTTCTACCCCTAAGCACTGTTTTGGTTTGGAAGTACTTTTTCCTTCCCACTTTGAGAAATTTATATGCATTTCTTTTTGCAGATTTTGATTTTGATTGGGGAGTAGCAAAATGTTTACCCTCAGACACATCATCAGTTTCAGAATCAAGATTCATTGGAGAGACTGATGAATGAACATGAGACTTACCCAATCGCCGATGCTTCACCCCAGATATTGCATCATCAGTTAGTTTGACCACATGCGCACTCCTTGTCACTGGCCGGTGTCGACGAACCTGTTTAACTGCAATGTGCTTTCTTGGCCGCCGTGATTTTTTAGGGTGAAGGGAGCTCAAAAGAATATCATCATGGATTGGAGATGGTGGTGGATTTTGAGGAGTAGTTTGGTGAGATGGGGAAGGAAGGGGATTATTTGGGACAGTGGTTGTGGGAGATTCTGGGTTTGGTGGTAGTGGGGTTTCTTGGATCGGTGATAATGGGGTTTCTTGGACTGGTGATGGTGGAGATTCGATGATGGGTGGTGGTGGGGAGTCTGCAACGACACGTGGAGATGCTTCTTTAACTGGTGATGGTGAAGAGGTTACTTGTGGTGGTGGAGATGTAGCTGTTGGTGGTGGAGATGGAGTTTTTGGTGGTGGAGATGGAGCTTTTGGTGGTGGAGATGGAGGCAGATCTGATTTGGATGAGGATGTAGGTGGTTTGGGTGGAAGTTGGCTTTCTTCCCCAAGATTGGGTACAACATCAACAACTGGGTTCTCTTCCCCCTGAGAAAGTGCACTATCAGACGAGCTTTCGTCATCAGAGTAAGAAACAAGTGGATTAACCATGGTGATGGAAGGGATTTTGTTTTCTTGTTTTTCTGAAGAATGAAGATGAGAAAAAGTTGGTTGCTTGTTTAGAGAGAGTGCTTTATTGGTAACGGTTTTGATGTTGTATTCGAGGGGTTTGAGTAATTATAGGGGATTGACATCGAGGAGACATGTGTTGTGATGGTTGCACCTGCTTTTCAGAGGAGTGACATGGGAGAGATAAGATGAGATTGATTTCCCCCAATTTTTTAATATTTTTTTTTAATTCTCTTTTTTTTTTTAAATGTAAAGAATATGTAGAACCAACTTGACTGAACCTGGTTTATATCTCCTTAGAACTTGGTAGGACAGAGTTCAATCTAAAAAGATGAGCCCTAACTCAAGTTTGTTTTTCTGAAATGACTCTCTTCCTAGTGCCTTGGTGAAAATGTCAGCAACTTGATTCTCAGTTTTGCAGAACTCCATTACTATGTTTCCTTTTTCAATATTATCACGAAGAAAGTGATGTCTAACATCTATGTGTTTGGTGCGCTTGAGTTGAACTGGGTTTTTGGCCATGTTCATAGCACTTGTGTTATCACATAGAATAGGAATACAACCTGTTTCTATACCAAAGTCTTTAAGCTGCTGTTTTATCCAAAGAAGTTGGGCACAACATGAAGCAGCTGCAACATACTCAGCCTCTGCAGTAGATAGAGCCACTGAATTTTGTTTTCTTGTTGCCCAAGATATTAAACATGGTCCTAAAAAGTGTGTCATCCCAGAGGTACTTTTTCTATCAACCATGTGTCCTGCATAATCGGCGTCAGCAAATCCCTTTAGATCAAAAGAGTCACCTGTTGGATACCAGAGAACCAGGTTCATTGTGCCTTTCAAATATCTCAAGATTCTCTTGACAGCTTTTAGATGTGATTCCTTTGGACAAGACTGAAACCTTGCACATAGACCAACACTGTACACTATATCAGGTCTGCTGGCAGTGAGATATAGGAGTGATCCAATCATACCTCTATATCTAGTGTCATTGACTGGTGAACCTGGTTCATCTTTATCAAGCTTTGTTGTTGTCCCAATGGGGGTGTCATTTGACTTAGCTTCATTCATATCATACTTCTTCAGTAATTCCTTGATGTACTTTTGTTGATGAATTGATGTTCCAATTGGAGTTTGCTTAATTTGGAGTCCCAAAAAGTTCAACTCTCCCATCATACTCATCTCAAACTCACTATTCATTAGTTGAGCAAATTCTACTCCTAGTGAGTCATTGGTTCCTCCAAATATGATGTCATCTACATATACTTGGACTATGAACAGATCTTTACCTTGTTTTCGAAGAAACAGTGTATTATCAACTTTTCCTCTTGTATATCCATGTGTGAGAAGGAAAGTAGACAATCGATCATACCATGCTCTAGGTGCTTGTTTTAACCCATAGAGTGCTTTGTCCAGTTTATATACATGATCAGGATATATGGTATTCTCAAAACCTGGGGGTTGTTTTACATACACCTCTTCTTGTAGGTAACCATTTAATAAGGCACTTTTGACATCCATTTGGTAGAGTTTGAACTCCATGTGAGCAGCATATGCGACCAATATTCTAATTGCCTCAATTCTTGCTACTGGTGCAAAGGTTTCATCATAGTCTATACCTTCTTCTTGGTTGTATCCCTGTACAACTAGCCTAGCTTTGTTGCGCACTATTTGACCTTGCTCATCGAGCTTGTTTCTAAACACCCATCTAGTTCCTATCACTGTCCTGTTTTGGGGTTTTGGAACCAGGTTCCACACTCTGCTTCTTTCAAACTGGTTGATTTCTTCTTGTATAGAACCAATCCAATCAGATTCTAGCGGTGCTTCCTTTATATTTTTAGGCTCAATCAGGGACACATAGGCAGAGAATGCACACATACTACGTAATTTGGATCTTGTAGATATGCCTGAGTTAAGAGGAGTAAGAATGTTTTGCAAAGGGTGAGAGCTTTGATGTTTCCAACTATGAGTTGGAATACTTACTGGTTCTTGAGGTGAAGATGAACCAGTTTCATTTGTAGACTTATCTCCTATTTCAGATGATTTATCAGAGGGTATGGGTTCTTTTTCCCATGTTTTTGGTTCTGATGGCTTGGAGCAGGTTCCCTCATTTTGTTCATCCTCTGAATTTCCTTCAACTTCACTAGTATGATCATTAAAGACAACATGTACACTTTCTTCTACACGGTTTGTTCTTTTATTCAGTACCTTGTAGGCCTTGCTTTGTGATGAGTAGCCCAGAAAAATTCCTTCATCACTCTTGGCATCAAATTTTCCCAAATTGTCTTTGTCATTGTTGTGTATAAAGCATACACACCCAAAGGCCCTAAGATGTGCTAGATTTGGTTTTCTTCCTTTTAACAGCTCATATAGTGTTTTGTTTAACACTGATATGATCATACATCTATTTATTAGATAGCATCCTGTGTTCACTGCTTCAGCCCAATAGAATTTTGGAAGTTTGCTTGAGATTAACATTGTTCTTGCAATATCTTCCAGTGTTCTATTTTTCCTCTCAACAACACCATTTTGTTGTGGTGTTCTAGGTGCTGAGAAGTTATGCTCAATCCCATTTGTAGTACAAAATTGTAGGAATTGTGAGTTCTCAAACTCCAGCCCATGATCAGATCTGATGCTGATTATTTCTTTGTTGAATTTCTTCTGAACCAGCTTTGCAAAGATTTCAAACATAGTGAATGTCTCATCCTTTGTTGCAAGAAACAATGTCCAAGTGAATCTTGAGTAGTCATCAACTATTACAAACACATATTTTTTTCCACCCCTGCTTTGTACACGCATTGGTCCACACAAATCCATGTGAAGCAGTTCTAGTGGCTTGGTAGTACTTACTGTCAACTTTGGTTTTAAGGATGACCTAACTTGTTTTCCTTGAATGCAGGTTCCACATACTTGGTTGTCCTTGAAGCTTTTGGTTGGCAGTCCCCTAACCAGGTCTTTAGATATGAGCTTGTTTATAGTTGTCATGCTAATGTGTCCCATTCTTTTGTGCCATAGCATGGAGCAATCTGAGACTGCACTTAGACATTTAAGAGTATCTTCCTTGGAGTCAACAATCTTGACTTTGTACACATTCTTGTGTCTCTTACCTAGTAGAACCAGGTTTCCAGTCATTGAGTTTGTTACTCTGCATTCCTTTTCTGTAAAGAGAACGTTGTTTTCTTTATCACATATTTGAGATACGCTCAATAGATTATGTTGTAGGCCATTCACATAATATACGTTCTCAATTGCATGAGTATCCATTGATCCAACCTTTCTAATTCCCTGAATTTCACCACTTTTACCATTACGAAAGGCAACGTTTCCTCCTTTGATGTTCTTGAGTGAGAGGAAGCTTCTTTTATCTCCAGTCATGTGTCTGGAACATGCATTGTCCAAGTACCATTGTTGTTGCTTCCTCTTCACTGATCCCTGCAATTTAATTTTGGAGTTTAGATTTTGGTACCCAAATCCACTTTGATTTATGCTTAGGGAATGGATGGATAAGATTTCTTCTGGCCCATCTAGGAAGAGATTTGACTGTAGGAATTTGTTTTTGCTCATTGGGTTTCTCATGATGAGGTTTTCTCAAAGACTTCAAGTTTTTGTTATGAGCAGTTTGTTTTCTTTGACAATCATGACTTTTATGCCCTACCAGCCCACAGTGCATGCATAGACAGTCTATGTTGGGATTTTTTACTTGAGAGCTAGTTCTATCAAAACCTATCCCATGTTTCTCAAATGTGTGATTCTTATGAATGCTGTCAAGCAGTATGGAAGACCTGGTCCATCTCATTCCATTTTCTGCTTCAGTTTTAGTCACAAGAAGCTCTTTGCAGAGTGCTTCATTCCTTTTAGTTACCAAGTCTAGGTTCTTACTTAGTTCAGTATTCTTGGATAAAAGATGAAGATTCTGTTTTTCAAGAATCTTTTTTTCTTCTCTTAGTGATGCATAGTCTTCCATTATCAGTTCCCTTTTTGAGTCTATGGTTTTATATGCATCAATGAGAGTGTAGAGTAGGGATTCTAGTTCCCTTTTTGAGTATGAGCTTAGATTATCTTGTATGTGATGAAGACTAACCTTTTCATTCATATCTTCTTCTTCTTTATCTTCTTCAGAATCTGATCCAGCCATGAGTGCTAGTATGGTTTCTTGTGATCTGCAGGTTTCCTTTTCTTCCTTGGTTTCCACTGCTAGAAGAGCAAGAAAGTCATAACATCTTCTTGTTCTAGTGCAAGAAGAGACTGGTTTTCTGTCTCATCACCCTCAGACTCTTCATCAGATGAATTCCCATTGCTGCAAAACCCTTTTCATTGACATATCTGCCTCTTGAGTTGTCATTCTTCTGTTTGAGGGGACAAATTTATCCTTTTTGATGTCTTTGCCCTTCTCAAAGTTTGCCTTTTTCTGTTCTAAAGCCCAAAGTGGACAGAATTTGATGAAGTGATCTAGGCTCCCACACTTATGACAAACCTGGTCTTTAGTGTTTTCAGATGGTTTTTGAGAAGCTTTCTTTTGAAAGGTCTGCCCTCTCTTTAGCATTCTGGTGAACCTTTTGGTTATGAGGGCAATATTTTCATCTTCAAAATCATCTGATGTAGTAGCTTTTAGAACCAGATTCCTTTCCTTTCTTTTTCCTCTTATTTCCTTTTCTTGGCTTTTCTTGAGTTCGTATGTGATGAGATTACCAATTAACTCATCCATGGCCAGTGAGTCTAGGTCGCGGGCTTCAGTGATAGCCTCGACTTTGCTTTCCCAAGTTTCAGGAAGGACAATCAAGAGTTCCCTTACTGCCTTTCCATTAGGCACTATCTCTCCTAAAGAGTACATCTCATTAATGATGGAGGTGAACCTGGTGTGCATGTCTTGAATAGTCTCCCCTTCTGCCATCCTGAACAGCTCATATTGCCTGTTCAAGTTATCAATTTTATACTTCTTGACTTGTGTTGTTCCCTCATGAGCGGTTTGCAGTGTTTCCCGTATGGCTTTGGCATCTTGACAAGACGAGATTCGATTGTATTCGTATGGTCCTATGCCACATATCAGAATTTTCTTGGCTTTGGCATTGTTTTGAATTGCAAGCTTGTCTTCAGAATTCCATTCTTTTCTTTCCTTTGGGATTTTGGTGATTCCATCAGTTGCGGTTTTCATAGGTATGGTTGGGCCATCTAGAATTACTCCCTATAGATCAGGGTTTTCGCCAATAAGATGGTCCATCATACGATTTTTCCACCATCCATAATATTTGCCATTGAACAGTGGTTGTCGTGTTTGTGAAACTCCTTCTTGTGGGGTAGGTGGTGCTGCCATTGAGTCTTTTCAAGGTGTGAATCTTTTATTGAAAAGACCTTCTCTGATACCAATTGAAGTAACCTTACCCAGAACAAGAACCAGGTTCTTGTAAGTTGCTTTTAAGTAAAGACACAAACACTTATTGAATTAAAAACATTCCTCACTCAAGGAAGGAAAAACCTCGTTTTATTAATTCAACTATAAGATTTTGTGATTACAACTCAATAATCAAAAGTCTTATCTCTACTACCTCCCTCGATTGACTCCAATCGATCTCTCCAAAAGGCCAAACCCACCTTTTGTTACAACTCTCACTAACACTCAACCCTACAAAGAGCCAAACCCACCCTTTGTACAATAAACTGTAAATTACAATCAAAACAAAACAAGACAAACAGTTCTACACGTTAAAAACTTCTCACTCAAGAATGTTTTAAACGTAGCAATCCTATCAATCTTGAAGACTTCAGTTTGATGAATAATTCTCCTTTTTCTCTCTATGTGAAGTCGTGAGTTTCTTCATCTGCATCGTGCTCTTCTTATAGAGTTTATTTTGCCTTGTGCAATCCTTATCAGAAAGGTAAGGAAGTTATTGTTAAACAAGGATTCCTTTTTAAAGTAGAATCCTTATTATATACAACTTCCTTCCTTAATAATATATTTAAGGTTTTCCTTATTTGTATCAACTTGTACCTTTAATATATTATTGTTGGCTTTTGACAAATAACTCCATTTTACTCGATCTAGGACTCTAGCTTAACTTCTTTTGCTGCGTACATTTGCTACTGTTCTTTACGCTTCTTGTCTATCATCAAAACATGAATTATCGATTCTATCATATTCTATCAAGTAGCTTTTTTCTTTAAGGTATATATAGACTTGCTTTTATATGTTATGATCCAACAGTTAAGGATTTTGCCCTATAAGTAAACCCATAGAAGAAGATGTTTCATTCTTTCACTTGTAATACACCATCTTTGTTCGAGAGCTCAACAAAGATTGCATTATGCCCTAATTTCGTATATATAAGTTATTTCACACTTATTTTGAAATTATTTATCTATGTTTTTTAAAATAGTTGTATTGATTTTTAGCTTGTGATACATGTACACCTTCATAAATTATTATGATATTAAAAATAGGAATTTCTAAATATAACTTAGTAAGGTAGACAATTTTTTTTTTTACAAAATGGTTTGGTGAATCATTGTACTTGTATGAGTTTGTATTGTCAATCATGTTTGTCAATTGAATTCTTAAACTCAATAAAACACAATTTAACTATCCCCCTTTGACTATTGAAAAGACCTATATGGTATTAGATGCTTGAGTTGGCAAAAGTGTGTAATTACACGCCTATTAAGGCAAATGAGGAGCATTTTTACTTTTAAAAAATATTAAAAATTGTAAAAGAATACTTTTTTAAACGATTATTTAATAAATCCTTCTTTTTCATCCCTTATATTTCCGTTTCAGCCATATCCATCCCCTGCCCAACCCTTTTTTCTTTCTTTTTTCACAATCTATTTTTATTTATTTAGATGATTTTGTGCACTTTCTTGAGTCCACTAATTCACCGACGAAAGAGATAGTGGTGCTGGTGGTGCTCACCGAACACCACTGGAAAAGCAATGAAGGGAGAGAGAAAGAGGTGTGGCTGGTCAGCGGAGAGGAGAACGAGGTGGGTGAGGGTGTGAAAATTCAATCATGGCAGCAAAGATGGTGATGATGTTCGGCTAGATCTAGTGCGGTGGCTTAGATTTTTTATTTTGTGGAGGTTGGAGGAGGAAAGGAAAATGGTGATAATGTGCGGTGGAGATGAAGACCGAAGGAATATGAGTGGCTTCGCCGATAGAAATGGCGACGGCGGCGACGACTTCGGCCGTGAAACTGTGAGAAAATATAAAGGGTTTTACTTTAAAGAATGTAATTCAATTTTTATTATTTTACCTTTAATTGAACAATTTTAATTAATAATTTTAGAAATAATTATGACATGACATTAATATATTGATATGGATATGACATGTCATATGTAAAAGGAGATTGAGTGAGCTACGCACATGGTTGGAAATGAAGAATAATAGAAGACTAAAGATGTTGAATGTGCTATGTTTGAATGTCCTTAAATAGAGTTTGGATGAGCTTTCGGAATTAAAATAAAATACATAGTGTAATAATTTTTTTATTTTTATGATATGTCAAATCAATATAAGTGTATAACAAACACTACAAAAGCATCACAAGGAGAGCAAAACTTGAAAAATATTCCTCTTTGTAAAATATAAGTTTTTCTTCCATTTATAAAGTGTAAGAAAAAGTTTCACTTTACTAAGTATAAAAAAAACTTATATTTTATAAAGTGTAAGAAATAGTTCCGTTTTTTACTAAAATATACTCACTATGGACTAACGAAAAATGTTTGGAATATTAAAGGGAAAATATCCAAGTACCCCCTCAACCTATGTCCGAAATCCCAGAGACACACTTATACTATACTAAGGTCCTATTACCCCCCTGAACTTATTTTATCTGTAATTTTCTACCCCTTTTTAGCCTACGTGGCACTAGTTCGGAAAAAAAGTCAACCATTGTTGGGCCCACAAGAAAGTGCCACGTAGGCTAAAAAGGGGTAGAAAATTACAAATAAAATAAGTTCAAGGGGGTAATAGGACCTTAGTATAGTATAAGTGTGTCTCTGAGATTTCGGGCATAAGTTGAGGGGATACTTGGGCATTATCCCAATATTAAATAAAGTGAATTTTTTTCTTCCACTAAGTCTATTTTATTTACTTCCTAATATAATGATTTATTTTGATTACTTTTATTTTTTTGTGGCTTAATCAGGTGCTTTTTTCTTCTCTAAAAATTGCTCACTTGTAAAAGAATAGGTACTTGATCAAGTTTTCGAGAGCAAATAAATGAATATATAAAATAGCTTTTTAAAAATTTAAATATATATATATATATATATATATATAAAATTACTTTTGAAAACCCTCCCTTTAAAAAAGGGAAAAGGAATAAAAATGCCCTCAACGTATCTCAAGTGGTTCAAATATGCCCTCCTTCCATCTTTTGGTTTAAAAATGTCCTTAACGTTTTTATACGGTTTAAAATTGCCCTTTTTTAACAGCCTGCTGACATGACAAATGATGAATCATTTAATTAGATAAATGATTTGATCTTATTGGTACACCTAATTTTTTAAGTCCAACCTAACTACCCGACCCATTTATGCTACAAAACTTCAAACACACCCAAGAACCAATTTACATATTAAACCACCCAGAAACGTCTTCCTCCCATGCTTGTATTTTGTTTGGAGAAAGGCAGATCTCACAAAGCATACTCCTTCCTTCTGCCCAGGTGACATCAATTTTTCACTCCTCTGTGTGCAATTGTTTTCCCCAATCAAAATCATTCTTATTAAAATTGAATCGCTAAGAGTTATGCAACACAAAGTAATTACTTGGTAAATCACTCATAATTATGTTCTACTTGAAACAACATATTATTGAAACTTCAAGTGACTACCTTGAATTCTAAATCGAAGAAATGTTGAGCATTATCATTGCTCTGTTTTCATTTTTGTAGTGAGTTTCTAACGAAGAAATTTGAATTCTAAATAACTAAAGTTTCAAGATAGCTTCTTCAATATATGAAACAAATTGAATTCAAAAACTTGTTTACAATAGAACTAGAAAACCTGTCGAATCTCCGCAAGTCGTAATCAAGTTTATAGTTCAGCCATTCATTGTTCAATCATATGCAAAAAATCAACTCAAACAAATCTTGTTGTAGAGAAGAATAAACATTGTAATTCTTCCACCTTTTTCTTCCTGAAATTAACTAAAGAAATGGAGAACAAAAGAAAAGTTGGAGGAAGGAAGAAAGAAGAGAATTAGAACTGATGAGAACAAATGATCCAAATACATTGGTCTGTCGGGTCATGATTTGTAAATGGGTTTCTAGATTAAGTGGGTCATTTAATTTGAAATGGGTAGAGAACATCCATGTCACATTTGCCATTTCAAGCATGCTGTTAAAAAAGGGCAATTTTAAATATTATAAAAACGTTAAGGGCATTTTTAAATCAAAAAGTGGAAGGAGGGTATATTTGAACCATTTGAGATACGTTGAGGGCTACTAAGAAATACCTTTTATTTATTGGCTAAACATAAATTATTGCAAAAAAAATACTTTTAAAATAAACTGATTTGTAGAAGCCTTGTTAACATTTTATAGTCTTACTTAGTAAATAAAATATAGTAGGGAAGTGGGGAAAAAAATAAAGAAAAGATAAGAAAAAAAAATCAGATGTCAAAAAGATATGAAAAAAGAGTAAAAAAACGATTCAAACAGTCATTGTAAAGCTTCAATGGGCTCTCTTGACTTGGCAAAGCATTAAGCACACAAGATCTTTTTGGTTTACGTCTGCTCTTGAATAAATTATATAAAATCGTGGTATGAAATTCAAATTTAATTTTTGGTAAAAATTATGATTTTTTAAATTATAATTTAAAATTTACAAATATAAAAATTGACTTACGAATTCATATTTCGTAAAAACAGCCTACATATATATATTTACTAACCAATTAATATTCCTATCACAAATCGAATGAAGTTAAGTGAAAGCTCCATAAAACAACTCAATTCCCTTCTTTCAAACTTCACTCATTCCCACCAATTCTCCGATGCTCTCTCTCTCTTCAACCAAATTCACTCTTCCCTTCATCTCAGACCTGATCATTACACCCTTTCAACCACTCTCACCGCCTCTGCCAACATCCTTAACACTACCTTCGGCAATCAGCTCCACGGTTTCGCCATTAAAACACACCTTAAACAATACCCATATGTATCGAACTCTCTCCTTTCATTCTACGCCAAATCTAAAGATTTGGGTTCAGTTAAAAGGCTCTTTAAAGAAATTGAATCCCCAGATGTTTATTCTTGGACTACGCTATTGTCTGCTTCTACTAAGTTGGGTGAAGTTGGGTATGCTTGTAAGGTGTTTGATGAAATGCCGCACAGGAATTTGGCTGTGTGGAATGCAATGATTACTGGGTGTGCTGAAAGTGGGTATCACGGGATCGCTTTGGATTTCTTTCAAAGAATGCATTTTTTGGGTATTAGATATGATAATTATGCTTTTGCTAGTGTTTTAAGTTTGTGTGATATGGAGTTATTGGATTTTGGAAGACAAGTGCATTCGATGGTCATCAAGACGGGGTTTTTGGTAAGAGCTTCGGTGATTAATGCTTTGGTTACCATGTATTTTAACTGTAAGAATGATTTTGATGCTTTTGGAGTATTTGAAGAAGCTGAGGATGAAGTGCTTGATACTGTAACTTATAATGCAATGATCGCTGGTTTAGTGAGTATGGAAAGAGCTGAGGAGGCATTAATAATGTTCAAGGATATGCGTAAGTTTTCTTTGAGACCTACCGAGCTCACATTTGTGACCATAATGAGTTCATGTACGTGTATTAGAATTGCTTCTCAATTGCATGCTCAAGTTGCTAGAATAGGTTTGGAAAACTATACGTCTATCGCTAATGCAACAATAACCATGTATGCTAGTTGTGGGAACTTGAATGCAGCCTTTTTAGTTTTTGAAAGACTAAGGGTGAAGGATAACGTGTCGTGGAATGCCATGATTACGAGCTATGCCCAAAATTGTCTGGACAGTGCAGCAATTTCTGCATACATTCAGATGCAGAAGGAAGGGTTAGAGCCAGACGAGTTTACCTTAGGAAGCATACTCGCAAGCTCAGAGTCTCTAGTAATTGTTGAAATAATTTTGGGTGTTGTTTTGAAGAAGGCCCTTATCTTGAAGACTGAAGTATCTAATGCACTGCTCTCTGCCTTCTGTAAACATGGTGAAATGAAGCAGGCTTATCAAGTTTTTCATGACATGCTTCCTAGAAACATGATCTCTTGGAATACATTGATTTCTGGTTGTCATCTCAACGGACTACCCATGGGGTGCTTGCACCTCTTCTCTGAGATTGTTAGTGAACGTTTGATGCCTAACCCTTTTACTCTTAGCATCATTTTGAGTGTTTGTGCCAGCATTTCAGCTCTTCAACAAGGGAAGGAGATTCATACTTACATTCTCAAATCTGGATTCATTTCAGAAATATCTTTAGGAAATGCCCTCATCACATTGTATGCAAAATGTGGACTGTTGCATTGGTCTCTTAAGGTTTTCCAGATAATGACACAAAAAGACATAGTTTCTTGGAATTCAATTATTACTGCATATGCACAGCATGGGAAAGGCAAAGAAGCTGTACATTGCTTTGAGATGATGCAAGAATTAGGTGGGGTCGTACCAGATAACACAACCTTTAATGCAGTTCTATCAGCTTGCAGCCATTCAGGCTTAATCAATAAAGGCATTGAAGTTTTTACCTCCATGGTTCATACCTACGGTATAGAACCTACAGCAGACCACTTCTCTTGCATTGTTGATCTTCTAGGCCGGGCTGGATATCTTGATGAGGCAGAAAAACTGGTAAAAGATAGGCATGTTGATGTAGATTCCACTGTTTGGTGGACATTATTCAGTTCCTGTGCTGCTTATGGCAATATTAAACTAGGCAGAATTGCTGCGGGATTTCTGCTTGAGACTGAGAAGAATAACCCCTCTGTTTATGTGCTTTTATCCAATATTTATGCCAGTGCAGAGAACTGGGAGGGCTCTGCTAATGTGAGGAAACTGATGAATAAATGTGGAGTGTTAAAGCAACCTGGAAGCAGTTGGATAGGATCCTAAAACTCATTTTGTTAATGATGGAATTCTTGACGTGTTTGGTTTCGAAGTTCAACCTTACTTATCAAAAGGAGATTGTTCATGGTGGAGGAAAGGTACTTTGTCTTAAGAATTTAGACTAGCAATGTAAATGGAATATTTTGAGTGCACCTTTGACAGCACTGTTTTAATGTTTTGATTAATGTGACAAACTTATGGGTAGAACCCGTATAATAGAGAATGTCGACTATCAGGTGATTAATGGTGAGACTGTCCTAATAAACTAGTGATATTACTATTATTGGTATATGTTTTTTATTTTTTTTATTTTTATCAACCAGCTGAACAAAAACGTGTTGCACCTATCACGGTCCGATAATAAAGGAAAGGTTGTGCTTATAATACTAGCTCTCTGGATTTTGTTTATTAGCATCTGATTATTCCTTCTAGCACTCTGAAATGACTTACACTTGCATTTATTCGGAGATTTTCCCATAGCTATTTGTTTTTTAGGCTGTTAAAATGAATTTTCTTCTGAAATAAATGTCCGGCTTTGCATCTGAGAACCTACCGACTGCTTAAACTATTGTTATCAGCTATTCAATATGTGCAGGATATCACAGGAGGCTACAGTGTTGATTTAACTGTTGAAGTTTTGGGTCGATGACAAACATTCTTGCAATCTGTGCAAAGTATTCACAATGGAGACAAAGCTGTGATGATTGGACTTACACTATCTGGGGCTAAGGGGGAGGAGGATATAAAACACCTAGTGCGTCGACAGGTGTGTGCTTCTGTTTGCAGGTCTTTTATTGTTTGTCCCTCTCAATTCCGATCTGCTAGCACTTATGACCCATTCCCTCTTTTGATATGTCATAAATTGTTTTGCATTCAATGAAACATGCACATACTTCTTTTTTATGATGTGAAGTATTATTAAAGAAGTACCAAGCTGGTACATGAAGATATATCAGAAGCAGACAATGCCTACAGAAATAAACATGCAGTTAGATGTGATCCTTTTTTGTTTTCGAAAAAAGCATTTTTCCTGTCTCTCCAGATGGTCCAGAATATGCATATTGCTTCTGATTCCTTGCTATCTTTTATCCTTGCCAGCTGACTAGTAGGCTTCTTATATCTGAAGGCATAACCTAAGTAACCCCACACTGGTTCAGGGACAGCTCCCAACATTGCTTAGCAATTATACAGTGAATAAACAGATTCCAATCCATTTTCACATAAATAGCACCTGTTACTTAAAGTGAAGCCTCTCCTTTGTAGATTACTTGGGTTAAACACAATTCTCTGATGACAATCCACCCAAAACACACCACCATGATAGGTGCTTTGGTACTCAATAACATTTCCATGGCCAATTTTCTTCATAATCATCAGCCTGTTTGTGGGAGAATATCGTAGCAGCTTCTGACAGAATATTGCTAGCCGTCCAAAATATGCAGTCCTCTTTATATTCTTCTACCATTGATCCAATAATTGCAGTGATTGCCCTACTTTCAATTCCCAATCATTAAAATCTCTCCTAAAATTCAGCTACTAGACATTTAAAGATATTAAGGGCTAAATATGGCTGACCTAGGCCTAGTCTGTGGTCTGTTAGTAAAAGCCATGCTGATATATACTAGTAAAGTTGTTAACTCGCTAAAATGTCTTCATTTTTTGGGTATTTGTTCTTCCAGTGCAACATGAAAATCCATATTATGTTTAAGGGCATACTATTAAATAATTTTCTCAGAACTAGTGTGTTTTCTTATTAGAGTTTAAACAGCTCTTTCTCACTGCTGATGTTGTGATGCTAGGTAAAAGTGATTGGCTCTTGTGGAGCCAGAGCAAGATAAGATCTCCTAAACTGATTAAACTTGCCGAAAGCGGCATATTCAATCTAACTGCTGCTGTTCAAGGACCTGCAAATTTGAAGAGGCTCCACAGGCATACAAAAATCTTGATCAGGTAATCATTGCTGGATGCGCTGTTGTTGAGATCATGTAAGTTTAATATCAACAACAAGCTCATCACTCATTTGACATTCATGTAAACTTCAGTTTCTGGTGATCTAATGCTAGCAAACATTACTTTAGGTGTTAAATGAAGCAAAATGTAAATATGTCAAAAGAAATAAAGCTAATTTTGAGATGGGGTTTTCCAAGGCGTTGTTCTCAAAAATCTTCCCAGTGTAATGTGGTTTAATCTCCAAGTTGATTATGCTTCATGGTGATTAGTATACATATCTGTAAGATTAAACATGTTAAAAGACATTTTTTTCCTCCTTATGTACACCCTCACTGAATGCTTCAGATAACCTTAAGAAGTGGTAGAGAATTGCAACTATATCTTGAATGAGAAGCATAGAAACTTAAAAACCCTCCTCCAGAATGTTGTTGATAACATCAATAATTTTTTTTACTCTAAAAGGTAATAGGGAAAAAAAAATGACTGTGGAGGCCTTTGAATTATTTTCTACGCATCAATCTAGCACCAAGTGCCAAATACATATCTATTTGGAAAAATGCTGACCACTAATAGCTACTATAACTAACAACCAAAATCATGTTAAGAGACTACTATCGGTCCTTTCTCTGGTAGAAGACATTGTTAATAACCTGTCTTGAATTAGCTTTGGAAGCCTATTCCCATATGCGTTTTCATTCAATCTGGTTTACTTTGAAGGAAAAAAGAGACATATTTCTAGAATGAAGAATACATGTTTGCAATTTTTATATTTTGGGTGTAACTGTAGTAGATTAGATAGCGTGGATCAATATATAATATTTCTATTATAAAGGTTAGACAATATATGATCTTCCTGAGTTTGTTAGGATGGATTACTTGATTGTCTGATGTTTTGTATTAGTTGTTGAATTATGTACCGACATCCCTTTTACACCCATGATTCACTCACAATGGACGCGCTAGCTTTTACAATTGAATCTTGGGAATAATGTAAGTATATACACTTAGCTTACTTGTTTTTTCAGGGAGCGAAATTATGGACAAAACATGTGCTCCCAAAGACATGAGGTGGAAGTGAGAACAAAGGTGATTTGAGTAAACAAAAAGGAGTGAGGTAATGCCTACTGTTCTTTATGTGTTCTATTGCCTCAAGATTTGTGCATGTATTTGGTGATCTATGTTGATGATATGCTCATCATATATAATGATGAAAAGAAAAGTACCAACTTAATAATAACCATTTCAGACCAAGAACCTAGATGTATTGATATACTTCTTAGGCATTAAGGTTTTGATGAATCCAGATAAAGTTCATTTCATGAAGAAATTATGTTCTTATATTCCCGAGGAGACATGAATTAAGAATTGTAGGCCTATTGATATTCCGATGGATCTGAAAAGGGAGCCTAACTCTGATTGTGGAAGATGTAGAAAGTTAAAGTAGGTCATTGTGACTCGACCTAACATTGGTTTCCCAGCAAGTGTTGTGAGTCAGTAATTGAATTCTCCTTATGAGTCAATGGAATACAGTTTATTCATATTCTTCAATATAGAAAATCTACTCCAGTGAAAAATATTACTTTACGAACATCAAGGACATCAGCAGATTGTTGAATACACATATGCAGATTGGACAGGGTCGCCCTACTTTTGGGTACAAGGTTTTAGTTAAGAGGAAGTTTAGTGTCTTCACAAAGCAAGAATCAAAATACAGTTGCAAGACCATCTGCATAAGTGATGTGAAGTTTGGAGAGAATAGTCGAATGAAACTTCTGTGTGATGATTAGGTGCACTTGACAATGCACCTCTCTTATCAAGTATTAAATACCAAGGCAAGATGGGTTTTATTGTGCCTCTTACTGTTTCTAAAATAGATCATACCTACAGTTTAAACATAATTAACAGCAAATGACTTACATGTAAGCATGAAACACACATGACAATAATAACAGTTGCCTAGAGGATATATAAGTTCCCGTTCAAGATATTCTTTCTGCAATACACACACAGATAAGGAACACATCTTTAACAAATACAAGTAAAACACATTCATGTTGAGTCACAATTTGCACTGTGCAAATTGCAGACCATGAAGCCATTTCAACAGACATCTAGGTAAGTATGTGCACTTGTCTGTTTAACATGAGACACCATGCTTGTGTCGAATAAAGAGAACCAGAGAGCTTGATAGAGAGAGGGTATAGGGTACTCACCCTTTGCTCCTTACTCCTGTTTACAAGATGCTCCTTTATCTCATTAATTTTTCTTCATTTTGTGAGCAGCCCTTTGGTCCATACTCCTGTTTTCTAATGTTTCCTTCCCTTCATCTTTTATCAGGAGTGATGTTAGAGGAAGCATTCATCTTTTCTGTAGAATTCTCGACGTCAACCTTTCTCGTCTTATCATTTCTCAATGAGGAGACTGCTACTTCACTCTCACTATCAGACTTCAGACAGGAAGCAACAAGAGACAGAAAAAAATGAAAAATAAGAAACTGACATCATCGAGTTACCATCCAAATTCCAGAAAAATTTCAAGTACAAAAATTAAAGGTGAACCTGTTTTCTAATGAATGTTTTGATTGAGATGTCTTTTATCCATAGCTACTTGGCATATGTCCACACTCTCTGAGATGGTTATCACTCCCAGTATCTGAGGAGTTGCCACACCCTCCCTTTTCTTGCTTCCTGCCCATTAGACTGGATTTAGCCCTTGAGACTCTCCCCCTCCAATAGTTCCTCAGGATTGTTGGAGCTTGTGTCACATCAGGACAAGTTCCAACTTTGCCTTCAAAAGATATTAATATCATCAGAGTTCACAAAATATGGTACTTGATCAGATTTGTGTAACATAAGGAGGTTAGTCAATCATATGTCTGGGAAAAAAACATACATCCTTCAAGAGTTGTTTTTAAGGGAAAGTTAATCAATCATATGTCTGGAAAAAAAACAAATCCTTCAAAAGTTGAGAATTCTTGACCTTTGAAAGGGAACAAGATAACATGATTCAAATATTACCTTCAGCTTTGGTATTTTCCCCTCTGTACAGCTATGAAATACTCACTGTTATCATTCAAAAGAAAGCTGAATGACATTCAGATATGAGGACAATATTGCTGCCCTTTTGACAGACAGCCCTTTCAAAATTTTCAAGGGAGAATGGTGACAGGTGCAATAACCTGCCAAATGAGGTACAGAAGTCCCAGACCATCAGATGATCCCCTACACATTCCATTGAGACGCCGAATTCTCTGCATGGAGGAGGGTATTCAGTCAACTGTTTATCGGACTCGAGATCATCGATTGGATATCGCATGGACTGCGCCTTCAGTTTGGCTTCTGCATGTCAATGCAGTGAAGACAAAACATTAATATGGTACATGAGAAAATAGACAGCACAAGTACACTTCATATCATAATTCATACCTACAGTTCCAACATGTAAGGATAAAGGTGGAATAAGAGGTATCTTTCTTTAAATAAAAGGTTCCATTAAATTATAAATCCCAAACATGCAAGACTTCCAAGTAAACATGACATTTCTAAGCCAATATAATACTTTCCAAGTGAACAATTTTTTTCTTTTCAACTTTCCAAGTAAACATAAAACATAGTCAAGCTGTGATGTCCAATTTGTGCAATTTTCCTTTTCAAGCTTTTCCGGATAAACAATTACTTAATTTCATGTTTTAGTAAAATTTATAAATGTGTTGTTGAATAATGTATCACAGCTCCTGATATACCTAAGATGTTAACTTCAAGTAAGCATGTCACATTTACAAGATGTGTAACAATATGAAGATCTGATGCATCTTTGTTAAGTAAAATATTTGCATATACGAAGTAGTATCCTTGATCAGACTAGAACTTTTTTTAATGATGTGTCCGAGCCAGCTTTTGCAGACATCGACTAATTCCACAGGGTACTTGTCACCTCCTAGTATCAACAGGTACCGGCCTAGTGTTTTTTAAAAAGCTATATTAGGATTTGGACCTGAGACCTCATGGTTCTAAACCCTAATGAGTTGCAACACTTGTCATCAAGAGTTCAACTGGCATGCTGGTAAAGGCTTTAAATCTTATTATTGAGGGTCAAGGTTTTGAATTCTCTAACCTAACTATTACCTTTTGATTTTTTGTGCATGTCAGTGGTCGTCTGGTGTGCAGTTATATGTAATGTAGTAAAACAATTGTGCACCTCATATGCTGATTTTCATTGATCAACTTGTTTCCCTCGCTAAGGTTTTAATCCTTCTGCTTTAGCAAGTGTTGCACTTCTAGCAGTTGACAAGGACTGTTTTGTCAATTCCTAGAGTTTGGCTGTGCAGAGCTAGAGCACCAAAACATGCAATATAGAAAGAGGAGGTCATATTTATTCTCATTACTGTTGATTTGATTATTATTCAGGAATTTGCTGTTAGTGCCTCACATGTTAGTGAAGCTGGTGAACTTTGATAAAATAGAAGCATACTTGGGAAGACATTTTAACCTAAATTGCATCAACCCTATGTATGAATATGATTACTCAATTGGAACGATGTTAACCATATTGTGCAGTATAGTTAAGCAAAAGTTCAATTACTCTTCTTATATCATGTGCTTTAATGTTTTTAATGATTGATGCATGGTGTCCGACTGATGAGACTGTTCTTAGTGATTTATATAAAGTAATAAATGAAGTTCTCAGTGAGACAGCGTGGTGAAATTGCATGCTTTTTATCCTAGTGGTAGAGTGGGTTGCGAAGAAAGTGTTACACATGCAGGATGCACGGCTTAAACTTTTGATCTTTTTTGTTGCTAGTTGAATTTTGTATTGATTTTATTGTTTGTAAACATTCTGCCTATTAATAGGTTCATATGAGGTCAAATCTTAATGTGTTAAAAAAATGTGCATTATATGAGAGAGAGAGAGAGAGAGAGAGAGAGAGAGAGAGAGAGAGAGAGAGAGAGGAGAGAGAGAGAGAGGAGAGAGAGAGAGAGAGAGGAGAGAGAGAGAGAGAGGAGAGAGAGAGAGAGAGAGAGAGAGAGAGAGAGAGAGAGAGTTGTCCCTTTTCTGCCGCATTGTATTATTCATTTTAAGTGAAGCTACAGGTTTCACATATTTTCCAGAATTCAAAATTTCCATGCTCATATGTTTGATAATTGATGAAATGATGTAATCCAGAGCCAAACTCATAGCTTTGAAGATTGAGGTGAGCTAGCTAAGCATGAAAAGAGTAAAGAAGGAGACAATCTCAATAATTGATTGTTTCGTCTGTTTTAGTTACTTCTAGCCTCTAGATATTTCCCATTTTTTCTTCTACTTCTATAGTAGGATGTTGTGCAGAATGGATTGCTTATGGAGTAATGCTATTTCCCCTATTGAATTTATATGGTTTCCAGCTAAAATTTAACTATTCAATTCTCAAAGCAGATAGTATTTTAGATGCTAGTAAGACATCCTTCTACACTCCATGGAGGGATATGTACCTTGGAGGCTAATCTCAAATGTAATTTGCACCCTTAATGAGCTGTTGTTTGCCACAAGTAATATTACGTTTTAGTCTATTGTCACTTGACCTGTAGGTTGTTTTAGTAAAGCTTTTCTGTACGTCATTGGTTGCCTGGTGTGTAATCTATATGTTATGTAGCAAAATAATTGTGCACCTCATATGCTGATTTTCATTTATAAACTTGCTGCCTTCGTTTCAGGTTTTAGTCCTTCTCATTTAGTAAGTGTTCCATCTCTGTCAGTTTACGGCAGATCCATGAAGGTGTGTTTACCTTGCTTAAGTTAACAAGAACTGTTTTTGCAATTCCTTCTAGTGTATGGCTGTGCAGAGCTAGCACACTAAACATGCAATATAAGAAAGAGGAGATACATATTAATTTGATTATCATTCAGAAATTTGCTGTTAATTTCTCACATGTTAGTGAAGCTGGTGAACTTTGTTAAAGAAAATTGAATCTTGCTTAACATGTGTTTTGCATTACTTATATCCAGTTTGTTCAAGTGGGTTGTGTGATATGTTTAGGTGGAAAACTTTGGATTTTCATTTCTCAAAAGGAGGTTTGTGTGATTCTTCAATGTGGAGAAGTCAGATATTGTTGTCTTGTGGTGAGCTGAAGAACGTAAAAGAGTTGCATTCAATACCAACAGAGTTTCCACTAGATTTGGGTGCCAAGTTGTGCTAAGCTTACACAACTGAGCATATATATGTGTCTTTTAACTTGGCTCCAAGCCTCCAATTGTTATTTATGTCTTCCAACTGTGTGTGCAGATAGGTATATTAACTTGTATAAAGTTGAACATGTAACCAATTTTCTCATTGAACAAAAGGTACGAATAAATCAGATTGATAAAAGTGCCATGTGAAATTATTGGGTTTTCCCGTTCCTCGATAGACAAATGCGTTCTACGTGACAATCTGCATCTTACATGTTATGTTGCATAGAATGTGTCTATTTCTTCAACTTTATACAAGTTTACGTACCTACAAAGTTGGAGGGTATGAATGTCAACTAAGGTCAGGTTAAATGACAGGTTTATGCATATGCATTTGATATTTGGTTCTATGATCAAATTTCTAACTTTTAGACGTAAATCTTTAGTTTGTATTGGGTACCATTACTACTACTCTGGAAACAAACAACTTTTATCTTGTGTTTCAAATAAAACACTTAGAAACCTGTATATATTATAGGTTCCTATGGTCCAAATATGGGCTTCTAATCTTCCATTTATTGGTCGCTATTGTAGTTAAATGGATTTTCCAAAAAATAATGCTTAATAGAATGCTTTAGTACTCTAAAAGAAAGAGGTCCCTACAATCTCGAAAAAGATGGGTGAATTACTATGAAATATTTTCTTTGAGCTTTCTTGCCGATATGTTAAATGTATCAAAATGTCTTTTAATTTAGTGACTTTAAATATGTCATATGAAAAGTTAAAAATTGAAAAGTTGCTGGAAATAAAAAGGAAATAGGTTAAACAAATAGAAACGAATTGAGTAAAAGGAAGTCTTTTCCCTTGTGGCCGCAAAGAGAAAACCAATCATTAGCTAAATTGATTGTGGTGGAGTTATAATTACTCCTTCATTCTTTTATAAGAAATTTCGAATTTGAACTTCCTTAGAATAGAATTGCCTTTGGAAGCGATCAATTTAAACTTTTCGAAGCTAATGGAAGCAATTAATTTAAACTTTTCGAACCTAATTCAAATTTGATCGAGCTCCCAACTTGAATACCTTACGCCAAATGGGGGTGGGGGGGTGGGGGGGGGGGGGGAGCCAGTCATTAGATCAAAGTTCATCTTTTCTCATTTCCATAACTTCCTGCAAACACATCTGAGTAAATTCATAGGTCACCCAAGTACTAACTTCATATATTATTACGTAAAAATTATTAAATTATATTCCTATCAACTTGAAAATTATATTATTATTTTTTCTTCATTACATTAAAAAATCACTTTGACTTGAAAATACAGAATTGTTTTCACCCCTCTTTTGAAGCTCTTACATTTTTTTATTTCTTGATGATTTAAATTCACAAGACAAACTGCCTCTGTGTGTGTGGGGTTGGGGGGAGGGAGGGGTGGGGGGAATTAATCTATTTGCTCTTTTATTTGGAATTTTGCAAGGTTGTTCCCAGCTGGATACAAAAAGGAAGAATAATGGGCTAAAACTAGACCAAGTTCAAATTAGTCTCTTTTTCCGACTAAGAAAAGGTTTTAATATTTATTATATAGAGTATATAAAACAAAACCAAATGTACTTAAAAATCAAATCATATTAACATATCAATCGATAGGATGTAATTTGAGCGAGTTGGGATGTGGAAGTAAAATCTATAAATTTGAAACCCTATTCTTCTTTGTTATTCACTATCTAAGGAATAAATTTGAAGTTGGTTCTCAAGGCCCGAAAGCTCGGGATTGAATACCCCTATATTTCAATTTTCAAGTGACTGGCTTGACTGGTAATGTGTTTACTCACTTGCACGCTTTTTTACAAGCACAAAATTTTTAGTTCACCCGCTATCAAACTGGCCAATGTACTCTTATTGCTAACCGAGGAGATACTATACTCTAAAAGAAGCAATTTAAAGTGAACATACGCTTTCACAACATTAAATTTGATTAATTTACGAATTATGATTTAACTTTTATAGTACGACATGAAAGTCCTTAAACTATGTTTCCGTAATAGAAATATCACTCAATTTGGAATTAGTATCACAAAAATCAATAAAGAAATTTCAATAACAAAAAAAATCACTCTAACTTATCTTAATATCACGTGAACTCGTTAAAGAATGTTTGTATTGTAACGAAAATTTCACTCTTTATCTAATTATCAGATAAACTGTCTTTTTTATTGTTTGGTAATGACTTTCTATGATATTTATTTAGACATAATGAAATGACTTTTTTTTTAAGTTTCAAAATATGGTATACTAACTTTAGTGATATTTACATAAATGATTTTTTGTTGCAATAATAATTAAGTAATGTTAGGGCAGTAAGATAAAAAGTGAATGACATCCATCCATGATATTAACGCCACTAATTAATTATACGCATATTCTTTTTATATTTTCGATATATATATATAGATATATATATATATATATATATATATATATATATAGATATATATATATATATATATATATATATATATATATATTCAATCAATTACCTAACTATATATCATTTTTCCCCAAAGAATAACAAGGCAACTTTTCTCTAAGGTTGTTGAACTTGAAATGGTCCAATCTTGGTACTCCAACCTTGTGTAGAAAAACTTGGTGTCCAAGCTTGGAATATATTCTTGGTAATAAAAAAATTATGAGCTTTTTGAAAATAAAATAAATTTAAAATGAAAAAAAACTGAAGTGAAAACAAGTTTTTGGGTGTTATCCAAATCCCAAATTCAACTTCATGGCTGATAAAATTTTTCTTCGCTGGACAAAGTTAATTACCCGATATATGTTACTGGTGAAAAGTAATAAATATCTCATAAAATAAATTAAGATATGTGAAAGCTGATTTAAACATCACGATTATTAAAAAACAGTAAAATAATTTTTTGGCCAACCAACTTTTGAAAGACAATTGATAGAGTGATTTGGATATTACCTACGAATTTGCTGTATTGTAGTAACAATTAATTAAATTGAACCTCCAGTTGGTATGAGGTCACCTTTACGGAAGGGGGAATTAGAATTTTTAATTTCTATAAGTTTGGATGAATTTTAGAGTAACAACTTTAATTATTCTTGAATGAGTTCAGTAATATTTAATGACTTTTTTCAGTTTGAATACATTATTTGAACAAAAATGATTGAATTTGAGATTGTGTATAAACTTTTATGTCTACCTTTACCTTTGTGGATAAAGATTCGGTCAATTATAATTAGATTAAGTAATGTTTAATGACCTTATAGATTCATGTCATATGTACTGTATAATAATTTATGGTTAATATTGATTTAAATTATATATTCATCTTAATAATAAAAACAATAAAAGTGTCAATTATTTTTATTTTTTAATACTATCAAATAAAACAATTAAGTATACCATAGCTAATATTTTCAAGAAAAAATAAGACTGACAAAACTATGTGGATTTCCCGATTTTTTAACCTGTCAAACCTCGTACTTGTATTGAATTTTTTATATTATACTAATCTTAAAGAATCCGACATTTTTGAAAAATCTTAATAAATATATTTCTATAATTATTTGAAAACCTCCGATGAAGTGTTTTTTTTTTTAAAAAAATGTATTATCATGTTCTTTAGTTGAATTATTATTTAGAACTCAATTATGTTTTTAAGTTTGATCTATTCTTGGAGATTTCTTTCTAATTTGCTGAAAACATATGTGAAATTACTCCTGAACAAGTTTGTTGGGTAAAAAGTCAAAAAGTTTGCATATTTTTGTCGATCTTAAATTTCTTTCGTGAAAATATTAGCTTGGGTACACATGTTTTAAAAAATAAAAAAAATTGACAGCTTTGTTATTTATATTGTTATAATTAATGAGTATATAATTTAAATAAATTTCAACTATAAATTATTATATAAGACATATGACATGAATCTATAATGTCATTGAACATTATTTGACCTAATTATACTTGATCAAATCTTTATCCTACCTTTGTGGTCCAATATATTAAGGTCCGATATATTAACCCAATATATAATAAAGAATTAGAGTGGGGAAATAAGGATAATATCAGGATAAAAAATATCTTAAATTTTATTTATTCTTCAAGAAAATAAAAATAAACTTTTCTTCCTAAAATAATAAAATATATCTTGAGTTGATGCAAGTGGAATTTTCCAATGAGTTCAAATTAACAAAGAATTGTAGACATCATACAGCTGTGGAAGGTGGCCAAACATCTAATTTTAAACACAATAACATAATTATCACTATATTATATTAGCGATAATAACAAATATTAATATTTATAATAAAATATTTTATATAAATATTGTTAGAAATTTTAGCAATTTTAAATATAATGATATTAATTTAATTTTCGGCAAATATTCTTATGATGATAAATATTATTATCAAAAGAGAAATATATTATTTAGAAAATGACTCTTTTGTCGTAGGATACTTTCAAAATTGTAGAAATATTAGCTGTTAAATGGGTACTTTTTTCCTTTGTTTCTCCAAATCCAAGTAAACTTAATTAATATCTACCTATTTCACAAGTCTGCATAATTTTTCCCAACTACATCAACCCTCCAATTATTATTTTTCTTTTTAATATATACATAAGGATATACAAGTTAATTTGTTCATATTATATATTTCCTTTATTTTAATTTTTTGTCTTAATGTGATTTGGCAGAGAAGATACCACCTGATTAGCAAGAAATTCCGAGCTTTTCTCTTAGCAATGATTTGTCTAGGAGATTTTTGAATCATATGGTCTTAAATTAAAGATTATGTATGTAATTATGTATTATTTATCTTTTGAATTTCTTGAGATAGGATGTTAAGCGTAAATATAGAAAGTGACATTCTTTTTTATAGAATTTAAAATAAGACAATGAATTAAAATAGAAAAAGTAATTTAATATTTATGTAGTCATATTATGCTTTTCGAAAGTCAATAATTGTCAGGAGCGATTTTGCCCTTTTGGTTAAAAAAAATTGATATGTCGTTTTTGTTTTTTGAAAGAAAAAAATTGTCCTTTTGTCTCCGGACTCACATTAATTCATTATCTTAAATAAAAAGTTTAGATATTCAAAAATTATACGAGAAGTACTATAAATTGCAATTTTTTGGCATATCGATAGGCATAATACATAAATATGACGCTTAACTTGGCGCCAACGAACGACTACGCCTCCAACTTTGAATGTGCACAAGTATACACTTAAACTATTATAAAATTGAACAAGTAATCACAACTGTCCTACATGACATAATACATATAAGATGTCATATATGATACAAAATTGTCAAGTAGGATGTCATGTAGGACGAATGCGTTCATTTATTTTATTTTATACAAGTTTAAGTCTCTACTTATGCACATTCAAAATTAAATGTCATAGTTATCAATTGACGCAAAATTAAGGATCATATTTATGTATTATATCATATCTTATGATGAAAAATTATATCATAATATAATAGTTAAATTTTTTATCTTGACTCTAAAAATAGAAAATCAAGACAATTAAAAATTTAATATAGAGTATATCATAGTTTTTTTTTTTTTTTTTTTTTAGTTTTAATTACCCTTGGGGGGTAAGGGCTGAGCAACACCCCCAGGCCTTAACATTAATAAAAGTAAAATATACAAGGAGGGGGGCATAAACCTTACCTCCTATCCTAAGATGGTTCAGAATCAACTTTCCTAAAAAGGAAGTTCGACTCATCCCCTTACAATAAAAGAGAAAACCAAAATACTATGTACCTAGAAGAGAGGACTCCTCTCAATACAAAGTATCTAGGAAACGTAAATAAGGGAGACTCTCCCCTTACAAAAGTAAGACGAGAATATAAGGGTTATCCTATTCAATGAGACTATACCAAATAGTATAGTCTAAGTGAATAGGCTCCTAACCAAAAACGGTATAAAAACTATAAAATAACAAAAACGATCATGAGGGTTTTGATTCTTTTCAAAAAAAAAAAATACTGAAATTACAAAAAAAAAAAGAAAAAAAAAAGAAAAAAAAAATCGACAAAAAAACCAAAAAAAGACAAAAAACAAAAAAATAGAAACTATAAGGAGCCCCCAGAAGTCCCCAAAGTAAAAAAAATCAAAATGAAAAAAAACAACAAAGAGAGAAAAACAAACAAATTTTTGGGAAATAGCCGACCCACCTCAAAACAAAAATGATGAAAATATCAATTGCATCCTAATTGATGACACCCCAATAAGACATAACAATTTCCATTTTATAAGTAATTACATACCCAAACAAGGTAAGCCAACACCCAGCCTTAACAAAAAAGTAAAAGAAAAGGGAGGGGCAAAACACCTCCATCCTAAAGTCAGAAGTCAAATTCCCGGAGGGAACACGATCCAACCCCTTACCAAAAAGGAGAAACCCCAAAACTAACACCAGACAGAAAGGACCATACAAAATCCACAAGGGGAACAATAGAACCTCCGCAAGTAGGAAGGCGACCTCTACCAAGTAGACCAATTAAAGGGAAAACCATGAGCACTACCAATATCCTGAGTCTATAGCTCCTAACAAAAAAAAACGTTAAAACTATAATACCATAACAAAGACGATCATGGAGGTTTCTTGATTCTTTTCAATTTCTTTCTCCTGAAATTAGCCATGCCAAGTTTTTCTAGAATGAAGCTTCCTCTCGCAAGAGTAGGTAATTGATCCTTGATGTAAAAGTGTTGAACAATGTCTGTGTTGTGACTATATTGGATAGCCGATCAGCCGTGTTGTTTGCCTCCTTAGACATGAGTAATCTTGAATCTTTCCAACTGATGCACTATTCTGTGGATTTCCAGATGTATGGCTGTAGGTTCCATGGGTAGTTGGTTTGATTCGAAAGCCAATGAATGACCAATTCTGAATCCCCTTCCAAGTGTATTTTTCTATATCCATGCTGAATGCACCAATCTAAACCATGGCTAACTGCTTGAATTTCCGCTTGGTTGTTGGTACCAATACCCAAAGGAATAGTAAATGCATATATCATATTACCTTGATAATCTCTTACTATTCCTCCTCCTCCAATTTTCCCGGGTTTGTTTGAGGGCACTCCCATCAGTGTTGAGCTTGAGGAATGGTTGTTGAGGTTTCTCCCCCGTTACTTCTTTAACCATAATAGCATGTTTGTACCTTGCCACCATTTCGATAAGAGAGTTCCAATTGTTAGGCCATTCGATGTATGGATAGGCTGTGTTGAGGAGATGGTTGAAGTCTTTGACTATGAGGAATTTTACTCGAGCTGTGTTGGATTGCTTTGCTCCGTATTTTGCTGCACAGCGATTTTTCCAGAGATTCCAGAGAATGATGACTGGCAGCAGCCTGGTTGCCAGCTTCTGCACTTCAGTTGCCTGCGCCAGGTTCCTCCATTTCTGCAGCAGTGTGTGAATTGTGGAGTGCTCATGTTGCAGCCCTGCAGCTGCAGAAAGAACCTCCAAATATGTTAGCAAAATGACCAGTTACAAATATATGATCTATGGTGTCTTCCCCAGGGTTGTAACAGCAGGAACATTGGGCTGCCTCCCTCCCAAATTTAATAATTCTTTCGTTAGTGGGGAGCTTACCACGCAATGCCCTCCACACTAAAAAGAAATTTTAAACGGGATTAACTTATGCCAGATATTCTTACTACAATTATTTTTCTCTTCCTGTGACGAATGTGTTCCCAGGCAGTAGCACAGAGAGAACTGCCCTTTCTCAGAAGTTTTCCAGACTGCCTCGTCCAGCATGTGTTCCTGAAACTTAATGTCAGTATTCAAAACTTTTGCAATCAGTAATGGAGGAACCCATTGTCGAAGCAATGTTTCGTTCCATCTTCCATTAATTAGAAAATGAGAAATAGTGGTGTTGTTTAGGCTCGTGATATGATTGCATTGAGGAGCAAGAGGGCCGTCTCCTAACCAATATCCCACCAAAATGAGCTGCTTCCAGAGTTGATCTCCATTGAATTGGGGATTCGGCAACGGCTTTATTTTTTTCATCATAAATTCCAAACCAAAGATTGCCCCGTGTGTAGTTTTTTTGCTACCGGATGAGCCCTTTGACAGTATTTTGCTCTCAAGAATCGACCCCATAATGTCTGCTTGCTTCTGAAAATCCACCACTGTTTATGTTGTAATGAAACACACACATCTTCAAGACGTCTTTACCAATACCTCCCTCATCCAAAGGAAGGCACATCGTATCCCAAGAGGCCCAATGATACTTTTCTTTTTTCCTTGTCCCAACCCCAAAGAAATCTGCCATGGCTTTCTTGATATACCGGATAGTTGTTTTAGGAGGAGAGGTAGTTGACATTGTGTGGATAGGAATGGATTGTAGAACATGTTTGATCATAGTAGCCTTCCCACCAAAACTAAGAGTCCTTGATTGCCATCCGTAATCCTTTTGGTGATCTTTGCGACTAAATCTGAATAGTAAATGATTCTTTGACCACCAATGTAAAGGGGGCACCCCAGGTAGGTAATGGGACTGTTTTTTTGAGTGAAGCCTGTGATTTCTCCAATTACATTGATGACCTCTATGGGGGCGTTCGATGGGACCATGAAATGACTCTTGTCTTTGTTTATGAGTTGATCTGAGACAAAATCATATGTGGCAAGAGTTTTCTTAATCATATGGAGAGTATCTCTAGTGGTGGAAGAGAATATAATGATATCATCCGCAAAGCTGAGATGATTAATCTGTGGGCCTCTACTTTCCATTTGAAAGTTCTTGTAATGCTGTTGTTGATGAAGCATATTAAGCATCCGAGACAACACCTCTGCCCCTAAAATAAATAAGGACGGCGATAACGGATCACCTTGTTTGAGACCCCTTGTTGACTTGAAAAAACCATGCCTGTACCCATTAATAATAACAGAGTACCAGTTGTTGCTCATTATTCTCCACACAAGGTCAATAAAATTCTCACCAAAACCCATTTTTCCGCAAACCAAACAAGTATACGACCATGACACTCTATCGTATGCCTTGGCCATATCGAGTTTGATTACCACATTGTCACCTCATTGGTTTTTTGATACGATGAGTGATCTCTTGAGCCAACATAATGTTTTCCGAGATACTTCTTCCTTAACAAATCCCGACTGATTCTCAGAAATAAACTGAGGTAAAATACCTGCTAATCTGAAAAAAATATCTTGGAAATAATTTTGTTGAGAAATTACTCAAGCTGATGGGTCTGAACTCTGAAAATTTATTGGGATGATCAATTTTAGGAAGAGAACAAGACAAGCATGCGAAAAATATTTAGGCAAAATATTTCCACAAAAGAAATGTTGCACAGCCTTTAGAACATCTTCCTTAATAATATCCCAACATGATTGATAAAATTTCCCTCCAAACCCATCCGGACCTGGAGCCGAGTTAGGATTCATGGAGAAAACAACCTTTTTTAATTCCTCCATATTAGGCATTTGTTGAAGAAGTTGGTTCTGCTCATCTGTAACCATCCGGGGAATACAGTTAAGAACCTCCTCACTGATTCTGTCTGATTTCCCAGTGAAAATATTTTGAAAGTACATACAAGCTTCTTTGGCAATGTTCTCATCTCCCTGTATCCAAGTATCCTCATCTGTGCAAATTCTGTGGATAAACAACTTCCTTCTCCTTCCCTCATCATAGAATGAAAGTATTTGGAATTGGTATCACCTTCTTTGAACCATTGGAGCTGAGTTTTTTTGCTTGAGTATGGAAGTTTCCAACTTCATGTATTTGATGTATTGAGCATTAATAAGATGAAGTCTGGCTCTATTCTCCTCTGAATTATTTTGTATGACATTCTACTCCGCCTTTTTAACCTGTTCTTCAAAATCTATAACCATTGAAAAGATGTTGCCATATTCACTCTTAGACCATGTACTCAAGGTAGAAGCCAATTTCTTCATTTTCTGATGAAGTTTCCACATAGGATCACCACTTACTTCCTCTTGCCAAGAGCTTTGCACAATATCCTTAAAATTTTCATTTTCAGTCCAACAGTGCAAAAACTTAAAGTATTTTACTTTTTGGGCTATTCTCACCTCCATTTCCATTAATAAAGGGCAATGGTCCGAGCCAACAGCAGGAAGATGAGAGATAGTAGTTTGTGGCATACATTCCAACCATTTATCGTTGACCATGGCTCTATCCAATCTTTTCCACACTCTTGCTTCACCAGATCTTTGATTACACCAAGTGTAATGTTGACTACTGTAGCCTATGTCCATAATACCACAAGCCTCTATGATATCAATATATTCCAGACTTTTGTTCATATTATAGGGTATGCCACCATGTTTTTCATCAGTTGACGTAATGACATTAAAGTCTCCAATCGTACACCATGGGCTATCCATATTGGAGATATGATAAAGTCTTTCCCAAAGAGGTCTTCTTAAGTGTTCCTTACACTTAGCATAAATAAAAGAAAAAATAAATTTCTCATTGTGTTCATCATGTTTGGCCCAACAAGTGATATGTTGATCATGAATTTCCAAAATATCACATTCCATATCATTGGTCCAAAAAAGCCAAATTTTGCCATTATTATTACAAAGAGCATTATCCATAGACAAAAGAAGCTTGTATTTGTTGATTTGAGAGTTATCTGCAAAAGGTTCAAGAATAGCAATCATAGACAAATTATGCATTTTCTTGAGATTTTGGAGTCTTTCCAAAGAGCCTTGGGTGTTGATGCTCCTAGCATTCCAACATATTGTACTGATCATTAAAAACCTTTACTTTGTGACCTGGTGTTGGGTCTGCTAGTATTAGCAGATGTGCTTGTTGTGACGGTGTTGTTATATTGTCTGACTTCCTTTCTACCCCTTGGAGATAAACCTTGTTGAGTAGTGACTTCATGGATTTCAGACTCAAACTCACTTTTGAAAGTAGAACCAAAAGCGTTGATCAACTGTACACTAGTTTCATCCTCTTCCTCTTCTCCCTCCTTTTCATTGAGAGATTGAGTATCTTCGTCAAATCCATCTTCTGAATTTATAACTTCATAATCTGAGTTGTCATGGCACTGTTTTGGAGATTTATTTTCTCTTTGAATCTGCTCATTATCACACTGCAGACCTGCCTCTCTTTGAATTCTTCTTTTATTGCTTCTCTTTTCTTTTTGCTAGGTCTGCCTTGTGATCTATTGTTTTGTTTTTCGACAGGAGTTTTATCTCCCTGCTGCTGATGCTCAAATTAACAGTATATTGTTGATTTCCAGCAGCATTTATACCCCCAGCTTCTTGATTTTCAGCTCTTTTCAAACTCTGATCAGCCTCATAATTTTGCCATTGACTGGAATTTTTTTGCTGCCCCTGATTGCTGGAATTTGGAGACTTATTTTCTGAGGCTCTAAGGTCTCTCCTATGGTCCGAGTGATCAAAAACCAGAGTTCCTTTCCCCCCTTTGGATACCCCTTCCTGCAGATTAGTGTGCTTCTCCTGACACCCTCCATCCATACCTCCATCAACTTCAACAGCCAACCCAACATTCACAATATTATCAGCAGCATTTACAGGGGATTGCTGGGGTGTGGGGAGAGATAAGTCAAAACCTGTTCTCTTGTTATTATTGGCTTGTGTGAGTTGTGTTTGATGTTGCTGCAGTTTTGTTCTTTGATTTGTTGATGGTGAAACAATATTTGTTTCTTCATTTTGTTGTGTATCACTGTCTGCACCCCTTTCCTTTCTGAATTGTTCATGTGCATCTTTTGGGCATTTGTTGTTTGTGTTGTTGGTGGTGATGCAGTAACTGGCTCTTGGATTTGTTGGATATTGCTGTCTGCAGCACCTTTCTTTCCTGATGTGTCCACCTGCAGCTCCTGAACAGCCTGCTCCTGCACTTCTAAGTCACTATAAACATTATGAGTAGTAATGGAAGGAGGTATACCTGCTGCCTGCTGGCTGTCATCAATGACTTTCTGTGTTGTGGTGAGCGTGCTCTCCATGCTGTTGGGTTGAACTTGCTCCAAGTTTTTTGATTGTTTTCTTCTTTGTGTCTGCCACTGCTCCTCTTTTTCTGAAACTTCTTGACATAATTTCTTTCACCCTGATTTCTGGTCTCTTGTTTTTTTCCTTCTTGTTGGTTTCCTTTTTGATTTTGTTTAACATTTTCGTCTATTACATCTCCACCTTGATGCTGATCTCCTCTTGATTTATCTATTTTTTCAGAATCCATTTCTTTCCTCTTGTTCACCTCTTCATCTCTTCTTTTTATAGTGCAATCATAATCCATATGCCCTTGGTGTTTACAATACATACAATAGTCGGGGATACCTTCGTATTGAACCTTCAACCATCTCCCCTTGTTGGGGTCTGAATTTTTGAATCCCAACCATACATGTTCAGGCCTTTTCTTAGTGAGATCAACTTGAACTTTCACCCTAGTAGTGCTACCTCTAGTCTTTTGAGAAGTCGGAGAATCTAGATATAAGACCTTCCCGACAGATTCCAAGATAGTAGTCAATAGAACTTTATTAAACAATGCCATGGTAAGCCTGGCACAGCAACCCAAATAGGAACAATAGGAGTCTCTTCCTCGGGGGTAAAATCAGGGGTCCAAGCTTGAATTCTCATCAACTGCCCTTCAATAGTCATCCTCAATTTTGTCCACACAGTTTGATAATCGAATTCATTATCAAGATCAATATACACATGCCTAGAGTTAAAGTGAGTAATCTTCACCCCTCCAGTAAGTTGAGTTTGAAGGGTAAAGCTCTTTCTAACCAACTCCATTTTAGGCATTGTATTGGTGAATTTGCCCACAAGTGTATACTTACAACATTCAGCCAATTTCACATAATAGTCATTTTCATCTAAGAGCACAGCAGGATACCCTTGTCTAGTAGTATGTATGGGGTCATTCAACACAATTGGGATCTCATTCTTAGACTGATTATACCTCAAGCGGGCTGCAAAGATTGAACAACAGTGTATGGAGCAGGTTCTGAAATTTTACCCTGTTTAACATTGTTACTAATGTTTTGCCCTTGTTGTTGGATGTTAGGAGGTCTAGCATTTCCTTGCACATCATTGTTCATCTGTTTATTTCTATCTATTTGAGAGTTAGGGTCATACCTAGTGAAGTTGTTGGAGATCTTTGGGAAATTGCTTTGGAAATTCACGATTGTCCTGTTGCTATGATTTGCTGAATTTGATTCTCCTTGTTGACTGTTTTCCTGTCTTTGAGCCTGAGTTGAGCTTTGTTTGTGAATTTGTTGGCTTTCCTTACCATTTGCAGCATTCCTTTGATCATTTGTTCTTTGCTGCATTTCCATGCCTGCAGGTTGTGTTTTGTGACTTGCTTGTTCCTGCATTTGAGGCTGTGTTTGTTCTTTCTCTCCCTTGTCATCTTCATTTGGCCTGACCTGTGAAGCATCAACAATAATGTGAGGAGTTAGATAGGATGATTACCTGTAATTCCAAAGGAAAAGTTTGAGGATTGTTCAGCATTCGATGAGGCCGCTGTATGCAACTTCATGTTGTTGCTGGTAGTATCCTGTTTCTCAATTAATTTTCCCCAGGTTGTGTCTTTCTCTTCCTTCTCCCATTGTTGGTGTTCGAATTGCTTGAACCTCCCACACATTGTGTTGTTCTGCATTTCTACTAGAGACAGATTCATGTTCTTCATTATCTTGTATCCCCTGTTGCAGTTTGAGTGTAGAATCATAGTGGGATAACGAATTGTTGTTGAAGTTGTTTCTTCCTTCAGTATTGTTAGAAGAATCTGCTAAGTGAACGTCAATAGACTGAAAGTTAGTCCCCATTATCGAGTTTCCATGGTTTTCGGTGTTTTGAGCTTCTCGTACGCTGGGCATCTCACCACCGGCAATTCCCCCATCTCTTTTGCTTGAAATTTCAGTGGGATGCTCCTTATCAACAGGGGGGTAAACCCCAGTACTTAATACGTTACAAGATTGGCTCGAAGTTGCTCGAGTTTCAGTGCGCAGTCCAGGCGATTCCCTCACAATTCTCACCAAATTCATTTCTCGATTGCTGTCAATTGGTGAAGTGGAATCGATTGATTTTTGAGTATTATGTAGATCGTGAGTAGTATTATCCAGTTCCAATATCGATTTTCCTCGATTCCCTTGGGAAATATTTTCTCGTTCTCGATCAAACTCCTCTGAAAACGCAGCATTCTTCACTTCTGTATCCATTGAATTCGAGGAATTGAGAGATGAATCATGGTGCGTGCCATAATGGGGTTTGTTGCCATCTTCATGGCGCCCCATTTGGCTTTGTTCCGGTGGTTTTTGGAGGTCCACCGGCGGCGCACGCGCCAGCGCAGCAGCGCGCGTTTCCGATATGTCTGTAGCCGTTGTAACAGTAGGTGGGAGCGTCTGAAGAGAGAGAAAAAGTTGTTTTTTTACTGTTCACTATTCATCATTATGTCAATTTGATATTAAACAATTAGAGTATATCATAGTGATGATTAAAGATAATGATGACACGCCATCCAATTAATCAACTTGATTTTTTTGGTTAATTTTCCCCCCCACTTATGCATGCATGTAGATAAGTTATGAATACGTTGGCACTATATTCCAAGAATTACTTTAATTCTTGAATCATTACTAATAGCTTCAATTAATTAAACATTATAATTCGTTGTGGCAGTAAATAAATTATAAAGATTGATGTTGCTAGCTCGTAAAGGTCTTTCGTGGAATGCTTATTATCAAGATTTGTTAGGCGCTACTCCTTGTTTCAATTTGTTTATTTGAATTTAATTTTGCTTCATTTGAAAAAATATATTTTTATTTTTTTAAATAATTTTTTATTTCAATTTTAAGTAAAATTTTCACCTCTTAGTTTCACTAAATAGTACCGAATAAATTGATATGAAAAAAATGTTTGATTGCTCTTTCTTAAAATTATCCTATACTATATTCTTGCTATAAGGAGTTAAATGCATGTACCAGAAAAATTACTTAAGAGTAACACAGTAATGTATGGTTTCTTAATGAAATACTCATTACCCTAATAGAAAATAAGAAATTAATAACGTGTGAAATTATGTAGCTTGTTAAATAATAATTCATGCTAATTACATATTTGTATAAAAGCGAATTCTAGATTCGCTTATGCGGTACTATCACAAATTATAATTTTTTTTAAAATTTATTTATTTTAAAAAATAGTCGTCCTTTTTCATTAAAATATGTGATTTTTATGAAAAATTGTGGCTTTTATGGAGAGTTGTGATTTTATGAAGAGTTACGACTTTTATGAAAAATTGTGACTTTTATGAAAGGTTGTGACCTTTCCGAACGGTTGTAACTTTTCTAAAGAGTTGTAAACTTTTCGATAAGGCACAATAAGTATTTGTTGACACTACTACGCCTTGTTGTCTGTAAATAGAAAGTTTTCCACTCATTTTAAAATAACGAAAATTTTGAAATTTTTTCTCCTTCTGCACAATTAAATATTTGTGTACTTTCTTCTTGTTGAGGGGCTCTGACACAATTATTTTTGTATAATACATTTGTGAATAGAATTGTTCCATCATGAGAGGATCTATTCCTTTAAACCTCAGGTACTAGAGAGGAAAGATTTCCTCAAAGATACACTAGACTCAGTTTTTTCCTTTGTTTCATTCTATTGTTATAGATCCTGGTATATTTTTACATTCGTTTATTTATACTTATGATATTAATTATTATTTTTGATTATATGTTTTAAACTTTATTGTTTATGTTTCTACAAAGTTATGTGTTAGTACATATAAATATTATTTATTTATTTAAAATTTAATTTCTCTTGTTGATGTTCATCTAATTTGCCAAAAATATCAAATAGTAACACTTCGTGAAGGCAAAATGATAAATTATAAAATCAAATTAAAGATGATTGATTGAAGGATAGATTATAGCATGTTATAAAAATCATTTTCCTTTATATTATTAATATTTGTTACTACGTATTGTGTATTGTCTTATGTAAGATAATAGTGTTTTAGTTTTGATTATGAATAGATTTTAAATATTATTTTATGATATCATATTCTCGCGAGAAGGGGATAATTTTAATAGTTTCATATAGTTATAAATTCGTAATGAATTACCGATAAATTTGTAGCTAATTTTATTTTCTAGTACTGTAAATTATAGTATTGATCTCTAGTTGTAGGGGCCAAAATGAGACATGTACAAAAGAAAATTCACCAACCCCCCCCCCCCCCCACAAACTAGTCCCCACACCTCATATATATCTCAAGGCCCTCCATCTATAATTAATAATATATTCTATATAAAGCCTAATTGTGTACATGCAATTCAAAACACACATACACCATGAAGACTACTTTCTTACTTTTCTTGATTGTAAGTTTCTTGTTCTCTGCTTTGGCTGGAAATTTCAACCAAGATTTTGATATTACATGGGGTGATGACCGCGCTAAAATACTCGAAAACGGACAACTTATGACCCTTTCGCTTGATAAAGTCTCTGGCTCTGGTTTTCGATCTAAAAACCAATATTTGTTTGGAAAGATCGATTTGAAAATTAAACTTGTGCCTGGTAACTCTGCTGGCACCGTTACAACATACTATGTAAGTCATCTTTTTCATCGTTACTACATGTTATATTAGGATTTTGTGAGTATACATATATATACCTCGTCACCCTATGTTATTAATTCTATAGACCAAAATATATATTTTAATATGCCTTCTAAAATATGAAATTCATAATCTTGATCGGAAAATATGAAAAGACTCTGATGTATATAGCTAAGTTTTATAATATATTGAACGGTGATATTTGATTAGATGTTAGTATATTTTATAAGTTTGAGTTTTAATTGGTGTGAATTTACAAAATGTAGCTATCTTCAATAGGATCAAGTCATGATGAGATTGACTTTGAGTTTCTTGGGAATTTGAGTGGTGACCCATATATTCTTCATACAAATGTATTCACACAAGGAAAGGGAGATAAAGAGCAACAATTTTATCTTTGGTTTGACCCCACTAAGGACTTTCATACATATTCTATTCTTTGGAATCCTCAAAGCATCATGTAAGTAGTTCCTATCTCTCCCACTCTTTTTATTTTCTGTCTCAATATATTATGGGGATAAAGGTATAAAATATATATTTAGATTTTTGATGAAAATTACTGTAATGATATTGAATTTTGGAAAGGATCTTTTATTCATGTACTATTTAATAGTATATTTTAAATTAAAAATATTGCATTAATATAAATAGTAATGTGTCCACGTGGCATATACATGTCTTTAAAATACACTATTAAATAGTGCAGGAAATAAAAGGTTCTCCATAAAATTTGGTATCGTCACAATAATTTTGGTCAAAGTTAAAGTATTTTTCAGATCTTTTCTCCCTATATTATTCTATTTGATTTAAAGTTGTTTTTAAATAATTTTTAAATTCTTAAAAAACTAAAATAGATATTGATGTAATTAAATCATTTCGTAAAAGATAAAAAAAAATTAAAATCAAATTATTGTTAATTATAGAAATGTAACATTCTTTCAAACTAATTAAAAAGAAAAATGTGAGCAAACCAATCATTATATTTCACTTGTATTTTACTAACTTCTGTTTTGGACATTTACTTGTCATTGGTATTTTCTCACCTACCGTTATTATATTGATAAACTTCAATTATTAGTTAGTGTAGTACTACTAATAATATTCGAAGGTTTCACGTAATTTATTGTGGTGATTAGTTTTATATTTCCACCTAAGTACCTTTCTTGATTATTCAAAAACAACTCTACTGTAATTAATTTTGATTGAATTTTTTGGATTTAGTGCTTATACACAATAAGTTTAAATCATATTTTGAAATTTAAGGGATTGATGAATATATTACTACCAAAAAATATCAATGGAAAAATCATTTTAGCCAGAGTAGTTTTTACTATAAAATTAAATATATTTATGGGACTTACGCCTCATTTTCGATGCCTATGCCTCTCTCCGTGCTGCGTAAACCACCTCTCCCGCCTCGTCGTTTGAAACACTGATTATAAGTATTTTTCTATATAAAATATCTTACTCGGCTCGCCTTTTAAAACACCAATTATATAAGTATCTTTTTTCATAAAATACCTCCACACCCCATCTTTTGAAATACTGATTATAAGTACTTTTCTACATAAAACACCTCCCCCCCTTCGTCCCGCCTTTTGGTAATGCTTGTTATAATAAGTACTTTTTTACGTAAATACTTTCCCGCCCTGCCTTTCGAAACACTAGTTATAGTAAGTAACTTTTTGCATAAAACACCTCTCTCGCCGCCGTTTTTTGAAACACTGATTATAAATATTTTTCTACATAAATACTTCTCGTCCCCGTTTTTTCAAACATTGATTATAAGTACTTTTCTTGAACTTAATTAATTTGTCCTTATATGTTGATTACTAATTAGTACTTATCTTTGACCCCCCAATTATTAAAAATAATCAGATTTTCAGTAGATGGGACACCAATTAGGCAATTCAAGAATCTAGAATCAAGTGGTATCCCCTATCCAAAGTCACAACCAATGTGGATATACTCAAGTTTATGGAATGCAGATGATTGGGCTACAAGAGGTGGACTTGTCAAAATTGATTGGACTAATGCCCCATTTATTGCTTCATATACAAATTTCAATGCACAAGCTTGTGTATGGTCTTCAACTTCAACTTCTTCTTCTTGCAATTCTACTACACAAGATTCTTGGCTAAGTGAAAACTTGGATACAACAGGCAAATCAAAGATTAAATGGGTGCAAAATAATTACATGATTTATAATTATTGTAATGATATTAAACGTTTCCCTCAAGGGTTTCCTCTTGAGTGTTCTCTCAATTAGTGCATGTAAATTAACTTAATTACTGTATTCTAATTAATATAATGTACTTAGGATTAGTAGAAATGTTTTGTTTGATTTGAGGAATAAGATGGAGAAATTCCATTTATACCTATTTGATAATTTTTAATATTACAAGTGATTTGAGGATTTTACCTTCTTTTTCTTTTTCAATAGATTGAGTTGACAAACGAGTAGATTATTTACCCACCTAAAAAATGGTGAAATGGACTAAAATATGGATCATAACTCAACCCAACAATACTACTAAGTTTTAGTTGCTTTTTATTTATTTGTTTTATAAATCTTTAATACCTATTAAAATTTTTTTCTTAATAATGGTTATATATAACATATCAAAATAAAAAGTCTCTCTAAAAATATTTTGATAAAAAATTTTCATGAGCCCATCTAAACAATATATTGATCCAGTTTTTAATGGGCAGAAATGGTTATGCTGACAAATGGGTGGATTAATGACCCAAAGTAGATATGATTTTGTCACCCCTAGTTTTAAGTAGTTAAATATGGATGGATTGAAATTTTAATAGGAGATTTAGTAATGGAATGATTTATTAGATAATTTTAACTTGCATAACATAACTCATTTTTATTACATATTCTTTTATTTATTTAAATACCGCTAAATAGATCTTAGTGGATATATTTTATCATTAAGTAAGTTTGAGGAGTGGGGATAAACTTGGACTTTGGAGGCTGAAGGGTTCAGGTTGAGCAGAACGACATAATACGTGAAGTGAAAATACAATGATGTGATGCATGAGGTAGACATGAAAGTGAGGTTTGACACACAAAATATTTCCAAAAGAGACAGATTCATGTATCTTGGGTCTATAATTCTGGAGAGTGGAGACTTCGACGATGATATCACACATTGTAGAAGTGGAGGTTTCCCTCTGGAGCGTTGTGTGATTAGAACGTAGCACTGAAACTCAAAGATAAGTTTTATAGAGAGGCGGTTAATTAGGCCAAAGATAAATGTTTTAATAATATCATTGGATAAAACTTTGATCCTCCATGCTTTGACACAAGCTATTATACTGTGTCTTATCAATTGTTAAAACAAAGTTTCCTTACTCTAAAAGGTTTGATGTTTTAGATGTAACAGTAATTGAACAAGGTAAGCAAGAAAGACTACCGATGCTACCATCCATCGTTAAATAGTTTCCACTACTTGGTTCATGCATATTATTCTGATCCACATGCTCCGAGACATGTTAAATATATACAAAAACATACCTAGTGAAATCCCACATGAGGGGTCTGGAGAGGGTAGAGTGATCCACTACTTGGTTCATGCATATTATTCTGATTTACATGCTCATCAATTTCCTCCTATTAACCAAGTACACCCATACACATAAAACGCACGAAGAAGATCTGGCATAACTGCTAGAACATTACAAATATCAAATTGAATGCGCTGGATACTTGTTTATGGTGTCAAACATGCAACAAAGCATCAAATGGCTCTAATCTATCTGTGGTACTTGAGCTTGGGTCTAGTTTCTTGATATAGTCAATATGTTTACGTCCACCTAGCTGAATATGGTGGACGAGATACAACCATACAGATACTTTACTGTCTACAATTCTCTCTCTTTAACCCTTTCGATTTTGCCATTAAACATCACCCAGTCAATTCTTCAGCTTTAGAAGAGATAGTTAAGCTGAAAGGACTAATCTGATGGATATGCTCAGTCCCTCAAGCGGTAATCAGCCGAAAGAGCTTATTCTATTTCTTTAGAAGATTGAGGGTTCATGTCACCCATAAAATCAAGATGTTCAAGTGTAGAAGATCAATGTTTAGGGGCTCAGACGTAATACATCCTATATGCATTTCAGATCAACTTAGACCGGAAATAAGCATGGTGTTGACAAGATAGAAGTGTAATTTGAATGTGATCAAGATAAAAAATAAGGTGCCTAGTTTGGTTATGTTCAAATTAAGACACGAGAACAGAATATATGACTACATAAAACAAAAAATTTGAGATCAATATTGGACTTGACAAATTTCTTCTTGGAATGTTATTTGGTGAAGTACAATTACCTATTTTAAAAATGGACAGTCAAAGACTACATATCAAGAAAACGGAGATGAAAGGTGCCCTGAAAAAGAATATTCCACTTTTCTTTTTTGGCAAGTATTTGTCTCGAAAAATCTCTTCCAGTGGGCAGCAGCAGGAGGAAGCATTTTAAAATTTACATGCAAAATCGCCAAATGGTTGCATTAGGTAGTGAAACTGGCATGATTATGTAAAGTGCAAACGCATGTGAGATTATGTAGACAGAGTTCGTAATTGAGGACAAGATCAAACAGTACCTTCAGAGGAACTCTATACAATTTTTGATATACACTTTATGTTCAGTCCTTACAAAGTGCTGACTGAACTTAGACTGGTAAACCACTTTTTTAATGAACAAAGTAAGTGGAAGTGAGATATTTTATCAGGCATCCATTTACCCATAGCAACGAAACCCTTCCTCACCTTCCCAGTCAACAAAACGAGCATTAGATGCAAAGCCAAATACTCATCGATCAAGTTGTGTAACATGCCTTTATCTCTAGTTGTTTACATATAAATGCAGTCATAAAACTATTCGTTTCCAAAACGACAAAAAAAGAGAAGGAAAATAGTCTTACCTCATACAATTTCTGCTTTCTTATTGGTTTTGGCAGTGCTTTCTTTCCTCAAAGCCCCAAAGGAGAGAAAATAGGAAACATCATGTTCTCTGTTTTCCGTCTGTCGTGTATTTTCACTTATGTTCTCTTTGACAACGAGAGGATGGGTTCCCCCTTCGAAGAACACTTTCTCAAGCTTATTTGTCTATTCCCTTTCAGTTTGTAGATGACAAGTGGTTCGTCTCAAGTAGGACACTGCTTATCTCTACATTCACCTTTGTAATTTTAACTAGGTTCAAAAATCAAACTCATTACCAATAAGATTCGATGTATATGACTAAGCCAAAAAAGGTGAGAATCTAGTGCAAGCTTTATTGAAAATGCTTATTTAATGAATCTAGTGCAAGCTTTATTGAAAATGCTTATTTAATGAGCAATTTTCCTAAAGCAAGAAACACATGATTCAGCTGCACAAAAGTTGCTGATTCTGACGACATATATGCTTACTTGCTCATTAGTTCTATATAAATCACTACAAAACCATCCAAGTTCCTGCTTCATTGTGTCCTGTACTTCCACAGGAACCAAGTATGTTGGATAAGAAATTGTTTGGATCCACAGTATATAGAGGTAAGAGATAGACAGGGTACCTTAAAAACAATAAAAAAAGAATATGGAAGTGCTCGCGTTGAACCTGATACTTAAAATAGAGAGCCAAAAACTATATATTTTGAATGACATAACTGACTCAGTACTCTCTCACACTAACAATAAAAAAACCCGGCTGTAGATGTCGACAAACTTCTATTTCCAATAGCTTCCTCCACAACTCCACCCACTAAAAGAGTAACCACAAGTCTTAACGGTTTCTAGAGTTAGTTCTTGGGAAAATGGCAACTTGACATGCAACGAAAAAATCTTGAGCATGAGAAAATGAGATTGAACCAAAAAGCTGAACAAGTTGAGCTGACCTTCAAGAATGATTAAGCTTCATGTTTTGGGGAAGGATTTACATGTCTCTGGTCTAGTGGTAAAGGTGTAAGAGATGATGTGTGGTTAGGCACACTTCACGGGTACGATGATGTGTGGTTAGGCACACTTCATGGGTACGAATCCTGCCATACACAAAACTTTGATATTTTACAGGAAAAGAATAGAGGGGCAGGCCCATTATCAACAACGATTCTCGAACAGTGTGCAGAGATTTTTAAAATTTCTGGGTACGGATTTGTTTTCAATATTTTGGTAGCCCAAGAAACCTCATTTCCATTAATAATAGTCTTTGATGGGATAAGTGAAAACTACATTTTACCAATATATCAGGTAGGCATGTTGTTAATGCAAATGTCATATTCATGTTCAAGTCCCTGCTACCTAATTAGAGATGCAAGCTAAGTTTTATCTCAATAGAGGACAGATAAAATTTTATGCAGAATATTTGAAACCTCATTTCATCTTCTTCTATTGCGATAATAAAGATATACACCTTGAGTCTAACTGAACCCCAAAACTAGCATATAGGGTGAGATTGTCTTAGACCATATAAAGATGCCAATTTTCCTCATACACACCTATGTGGGATCAACACCCCTTGCAGACTGAACATATAGAGCGTGGACAATGTAAGATGGGAGCCAACATCAGGTAAACAATAAACTGGGATGGACCTGCTGTGATACCATAAAGATATGGATCTTGAACCTAACTCAACTCTAAAAAGGCAAAAACTACCTCATAAGGTGAGGATTGTACAACACCGTATAAAGAGATCATTTTTTCTCAAATCTGCCGATATGGAACTCAACATATTGTAATTGGATCCTAGTAGGCTATTTCAATGGTTCCAAAACACCTTTTTGGATATTAGATTAAAGGAAAAAAAGAAGCAGAGGATTTTTTGAAGTAAAGGCTATATGGGACTTTTTTCTTCTTTTTTTTCCCTAGCTTATGAGACTTCTTTCATGTTTACCTGGTGTTTGTCAGTCTTACTTGAGGTAACATATGTTTCATTATAGTAAAACATTTTCTACTCTCAGGCAGGCACTTCTTTTAGTCAATTTCCAAGCTAAATAAAGGAGAAGAAATGTGGTGGGTTGATAGCTAAAAATAGTCAAACAAGAGCAAGTCCTTGGGATATACTCATCTAGGTGTGCTATGTCGGTCTAACTAAAGCAAACGGTACATGAGATACGTACCAAACTAGCAACCCCCCCCCCCCTCAAACAATGAAATTCATGAGTGCAATTAGAGAAAAGAAAATATAGTAGATTAAGAAAATGAAGTATAAAGAAGTTTGTTTCATACTATAAGGCCATCAAGAAACTCGGACAAAAAGCTTCCTGATCCATGAATTTTCTCATCAGTTTCTCCGAAAATCCTTTCACAACATAAAAAGTGGAATTTTTCCCTCTATCCACCTAAAAATCAAGAGGTTTTTACATTTATACAAGGTAGACATTAGACAGACTCATATGGTATAGCAACCTATACTATCTTCACTGAGAAATTGCATACTAGTTTTATCGAGAGAGATGTAGTATCATGTAGAAAGTAGTAGATAGTGTAATCAGTGGCTTTCCCCGTATCTCTAAGCATCAAACTGCAATATACAAAGTTACTAACAAATTGCTTCTTTTCATTTCCAAACTACACTATTTAGCTCGTGAGTGTTTGCCAGAATAACGTCAAGAATTTCACATTGTATCCGAACAGTAAACTTTTAATTATCTATTGTGATATTTTAACCAATAATTTAGACCTTAAAAACTCCAGTAATAGAACACATGGATATCTGTATTTCTTCTAAATATCCAGTTATCAATTTTACTTGTTACAACATAGCTCCTTCAAGACTGGTTAATAAGATATTGTAGGCCACAATTAGACTTCAGAGATTCTGTAAGAGCAGGACAACTTCTCAAAACTAAAGGCAAATTAATTTGGAAAATGCAGAGTTGAGATTAACGAGCACAATTAATGTACTTACAATTCCAGATTCTCACAGGTTTAGCAATAAAACAATCAAAGTAGAGGGTCAACTGTATTGGACAAATACATAGCAATAATGAGAGAAAGGCACTACATTTAGGGATCAAGGCATAGGATAAAGTAAGAAACACTTGAAGACAGACAAACATTATGAACGCTAGCATTAGACCTTCCAGAATACTTATCCACTAATTTCTTTACTTAATACTAAAAGATATACAAGTACAGAAATAGAAAAGGGGAGAAACTTTTGTTCTGACCTCTTCCTTTTCCAGGTATGCAGCGTTTTTCCTTACAATATCACCAGTTTCAAGCAAGAACGACGTTGTACCTTGGTGTTACCTCTAGTTGGAACAATAGGGAGACGAGTAAGTTCCAACCGGAGATGAAACTTCAGTACATGTATTATTGAAGTCGGAACTAATCGGTATATCATCTAATTAATTAATTTTTATTTTTTCATTTTCTTAATTATCACCATAATGTCTTTCATAAAGCTAATGAGAAATTATAGGAGTATCCGAATTAATTTTTATAAGATCGGAACGGGAAACTCACATGTATAAATTCATCTGTATTGATTTTAACATGAGGAAATTTAGATTTTGAAGAACTAGCACCTTTATTTTTTTTTTTTTACCTATATCTTTTATTGATTGTACAAAAATAATTTACCTCCACTCTTTTTAGAACACTTTATGATATAAAATTATAAATTATATAAAATACGAATTTTAATAAGAACAATAATATATAATAAGAACAGCGTACAAATAATAAATGCAAAAAATATATATAAGATAGAGAGTAGAATGAAGTTACTAAAACGTTTGTATAAGAACGAATGATTATAACAGGTTATAAAATTTTGATGTCAAAACTTGAAATTTGAAGAAGATTCCTCCTTTAAAATACACCCAATGATATTATGATTGAAATATAAATTTTGAATATTGAAAGTTTAAAATTTTGAGAAAGATAATCGTTACAAACTTGGATGAAAAATATAGCCTGAAACTTATATGTGTGTGAGAGAGAGATTTTTAGAAATTATTTGTGATTATATGTTGAAATTGAAAAATATAGTAATTTATTGCTATTGGGTCTTTGAGGCAGCACCCAAAGGTTAAATTCCAACGTTCATATTTTATTGGCCAATGGGGATTTAGCCGATTCATGGGGTATGGTTGGGAATGGGGAGTGGGGACTACAGACAGTCAGACAGGAACAAGACAAGTCACAAGAGTAACAGGGGGCTGGCATAGGTCCTGGGTGCCAAGCTGGGCAACAACTTTAATAAAATATAAATTATAATATATAATATAAATTAATTAATAAAAAATAAATAATTAATAAGACCGGATGAAAATCGAGATAAATCAGTACCGGTACATTGGTATCGAATCGCGATTTCGTGTCGTTTCGTGTACCGATTCATGGTGTTTCGCTTCGTCCCGTAGGCTATTGAATCGAGACGAACTAGAATATTATTGGTACAACCCGGTCTGTGCCCATCCTTACCCAACCCCACACCGTCCAAGTCTAGAGGGCCAAGGAATTTGAAGGGCTAACGCGGATTGGGCTTGAAAATTCTCAACCCAACCAACCCAACCACAGAAGGGCCGAGTGCTGGGGCGAGCTAGTCCTTCTTTTTTTCTCTTTTTCATTTTTTATTTTCAAACTTGTAATTCTATAACATTAAGAAAATGACAAGATTTTGAAATCAAATATGGCAAACAATGGTGTTATTTCAATAACACTAGCGAAAAATCTAGTGTAATTAGCATGTATCTCGCAAAACAGATACGCGAGCAGATAAGAAAATGACAAGCAAGATGTGAGTGTAAGTGAGGGCACAAGATTTGTCTATGTATCATGGAGAGTATCTAGAGCAAATTAACCTAATTATGAGTCCATATATTATGAGATACATGTGTCAAGATGTACCAAAAACTGATAAGATTCATATTATTAAGACATAGTGTGTACTTAAGATATTATATATACAATAGTGTGATTAGTATAAGTTACCCTTAAATAGAATATTATCGCCCATATGTTGACCCCGATGTTGCCCCAATCAAGCCTCAAGGACCAATGACTTATATGGATGTAACTTATAAGCCCTAGTTTTAAATGGGCTAAAAAATCAATCCTAAGCCCTACCCCAAGAAAGGATTGAGTTGGGTCGGCCTTAAGGGCTAAGCCCATTGTGATACTCTCTATATATATATAAGTAGAAAAAATTACTAAACTACACAAGTTTATTTTACCTAATATCAATATTTCCCTACTCTTTTATTAAAATTCAAAAATTCCTTTTTTTATCCCCAATGATACTTTACTTACTTTTCACGTTGGAAAAGTAAAAACAAAAGCTTACCTTCCCCATAATTTTTGCCCAAAACTTTTCCCCTAATTTTTCAGTTAAAAATTCAAAACAAATTTGAAATTTCAAATGATTCTTATCTCTAATCATCCGGAATTGAGTCCAAAAACAGGTATATCATCTTCCCTATTACGATTTCTTCAAAAAAAATTTCTTTTTTTTTTTTGCGTTTTCACTATTTTTATTGTTCTTAAAAATCTATAAAAAAAATTCAAAATTCAAAAGCTCTATAGATCTGAGTTATACATCGTTGCATGACAATATAGTCATGACAAACCCAAGTTCTAGCAAGAGAAATTCGTCAAAGAGCAAACATGCATCTAGTTTGAAAGACCCAAAAACCCCAAAGAAAAGGGTAGAAAGGCGGCACCTCCGATTGTTCGACCAACACTACCAAAGATATGTACATTTGTTTTCATATCCATCGTGATTTTCATATTTTTTAGTTAGTCTGATAATTTCGATTTTTACGTATCGAATATTTCGTATCAGGATTTTTGTATTTTTTCATTAGCCTGATGATTTATTTGTTTCTTTTAAGTATCGTTTATTTTTTATCAGGAATTTTGTATTTATTTGTTAGTCTGCTGATTCATTTTTTTTTCAAGTATCGATTTTTTTTTGTATTTATGTGCCCTCATGATAAACTGATTTATGTGTTAATTTTAGATATTTTACATAAATATATTAATGTATCATATATACTACTTAAGTATCAGTTTGTTATATATATTTATTTGTATCTTTATATAAAGAATAATAAAATTATTTGTTATTTGTGTATCTTTTTATGTTGCACACGAAATATAAAGATGTTTAAGTTTGATGTGTTGTTGTTATTTAGTATAAATTTGCATGCAAAATAAGGTATCAACAGATACGGAACACTGTTATGGAAGTATGATATGGACAAAGTCAAGGCTGAATATGTTAGTGATAGTGACGATCCAACATTGACAAAGAGCGGATATACTACACAGGCAGAAGGTGTATCGGTTGATGTTAATTAGTTAGGTTTCTATTATGTTGAACTGACGTTAATTAATATTTTGTATTACAACTTCTCTTTTTCGTTCAATCTTTCTAAGTAGTTTTAATTTGAAGAAATTCTTTTATCAAATATTTGTCTCCAATTATATAAGTTAATTAACAGTAACTATAAATTATTTTTGTAAAAGTAAGATCTACAAAATAAATGATGATATCAGTTAAAATTTGTTCATAGTACACCTCATACTTTATTTACACAATTATTACACAGAATGATACAAAATAATTTAATTTAAATGTTGTTGTTCTTCAGTAAATCTCAAGATATGATACTATATTATAATCAGATACAAAATTTTCTTAGAATTTATTAAGTATATGATACATATTTTAGTATCAAAATATAAAATTAGTCTATCTTTAACAATTAATACAAATTAATGTAATCAATATATTTAGTATTATTCAGCGATTTGAATAATATACGAATATATATATATATATATATATATATATATATTTAGTATAGGTTATAATTTTGTCAACTTTTGTCTCCAATTATATAACTTAATTAACAGTGCATATAAATTATTTTTGTAAAAGTAGGATCTACGAAAAAACTGACGTTATCATATAAACTATGTTCATAATATACCTGATAACATACTTACACGATTATTACTCTAGATGATACAAAATAATTTACTTATAATGTCGTAGTTTTTCAGTAAACAAAAAATGTATGATACCATACTATAATCAGTTACACAATATCCATAGTATTATTAAGTATATGCTACATTTTTTGCTATCAAAAAATAAATTTGTTTATCTTTAAAAATTAATACAAAATTATGTAATGAATATATTTAGTATCGTTCAGCAGGTTAAGTCATACAATAATCTATATATATATATATATATATATATATAATATATATATATATATATATATAATATATATATATATATTTTATAATTTTGTCAACTTTTTGTCTCCAATTATATAAGTTAATAAAAATACATATAATTATTTTTGTAAAAGTAAGATCTACAAAATAAAAAACTGAAAAGTAAAAGAGTACTTTATACTTTTTTTAACTTTTATACTTTTACTTTATACGTTATAGAAACCTCACACCTAATGACCTAGACGGCTAGACATCCTAATCTCCTATCCAAAAGAGTGAAGAAAGACCCAAATTTGAAGATCATTCATCTTCAATCTTCATTCTTTCAGAATTTTTTTTGTTAAATGAAAATGTTCTCATAACTGAATAATAAAAATAATCTTATTATTCAATATTATTAATAGGATAAGATTAATTAAAATTCCAGCTTCTTATTAATATTTTTCAAAAATTAAATTAATTCAAATTTATTATTTGACAGCTCTTTTTGTGTTGTCTTAGACCTTTGTTCATATATGAGCAGTCATTATCTTGATATAGATTATCAGTTTTTTTTATAAAAAAAAATAATAGTTACAATCTTTTAAAATACTTAATGAAAAATAGGGATGGGAATTTGATATTTCGATTCAATTTCGATTTTTTTGGTTTTTGATTCTTGTAAAATGTTTACCAAATGTCAAATCAAAATATTTTGATTCGATTCGATTTTTATTAATTCGGTTCAATTTTTTATTTTGATTTTTTAATGTTCTTTTCATAGATCCTTCGAGCGAGAAAGGTGCTGCGCCGGGGCCTCCTCAAGGTCATTCGGAACCACTTTAAGGTTGTTTATTGATGGATCTGCTCAGAAAGAAAAATAAATGAAAGAACAAATTCATTTTGAAACTTGTTAACTTAAAAAAAATGAAAGAAGAAAAACAAATCTGATGTAGATTGATGGTCGCCGCTCGCTGTCCGTCGGAACACAAAAGTCTGCAGCTGTGCTGTTTGCCGGAAAACGGCCAAAAAATTGACGAAAAACGAACAAAACAAATGAAATAAGAAAACTTGAAAGGAAAAATGGTCTAATGGAACTATGGAAGAATGAAGATTGAAGATGAATGATTTTCATATTTTGGTCTTTCTTCACTCTTTTGGATAGGGGATTTCTAGGTCAAGCCGTCTAGGTCATTAGGTGTGGGGGTTTCTATAACGTATAAAGTAAAAGTTAAAAAAGTATAAAGTAGTCTTTTACTTTTCAGTTTTTTTTCTTTTTTTAAAAAAATTATTTAACGTAAATAATTAATATAATTAAATATATATTATAATATAATATATTTCGATTTAAACCAAAATATCAAAAAATAAAAAATTACGTATCGAAAATCAAATCGAAATACCAAAAAATATAAAAACGTACACCGAATATTGAACTGAAAATCGAAATATCGAAAAAATTCAATTCGATTCGGTATGTCAATTTTCCAGTATTTATGTCCACCCCTAATGAAAAATGCTAAAGAAATAAAATGGTAAGTGAATATGAAGACCTCTAAATATACAGGAAAAAATATAATAATAATAATAACAATAATAATAATAATAATAATAATAATAATATATAATGAACAGTTAGTTTAAACGTTGTCGAGACCAATTGATTCTTGAAGAATAAATTACGTATTTAAACTATTAATTTAAAAGACTAAAATTTTAGTATGCTATTTGCTTTATCCTATATTATTTTTAAGATCATTTATAAATTTGTCCCATTTATCTTCTTTATCTTGTTAGTATCTTTATTTTAAATTATAATTAAGATGAGAAAATTATCTATAAAAATAAGATCAAAAATTGACTTTTATAAAGAAGTATTAAGCAGTAGTTTATTTCTAAAATTAACAGGTTAAGTTTTTATATAATTTAAGAGAAAAATGTTCATCTGTGTTTTTTTATCAGATGTATAATTATTTAATTATGCATTTACAAATTAGATATTTATTAGAATAAAAAAAAGGAAAATAAAAGAATGGAGTGCTGAGTGGAAGAGATGTGATGAATAATATAGGTGTGCAAAAATTGAATCGAATCGGAAAAAAAAATGTTATTGTATTATTGGGTATAAACAATTTGTATTATAGTGATGTCTAATTATGTGGAGTCCTTGTAGGATATGGTTAGGAATCCTACTTGGGGACCAGTAAGGTTTTCCCTATAAATAAAAGATTTTCCTTCATTGTAAATAAGATTTATGAATCCTGAATATATTTCAAAAAAAATAAGAAGTCTTTTCTCTTCTCCCTACTTTCTTCTTCTTCTAAATTTATATAGTTTCATGACACGTTATCAGCACGATTGTTCTATTATTAAAGAATGATGAAGAAGATGGAAAAAGTGCAAAAGAGATCTTGCATAAGTTATGCAATAAGATTCTTATATCTTCAAGGCTTCTGTTCTCAAGAATCGTGTTAATATTGCAAGTGGGACACCAAACAAATATGTGTAGTATTTTCCTTGATTAACATTTATTGTTAATTTTGATAATCTACAATTAATTGACAAAATAAAAATGTGGATAATCGCATATAAATTCAAAAAGAAAAAAAAGACGGTGGCACTGAACATATTTTTTATGTGAGCATATGTACATGTTCAATTTTAATTTGAAACTTTTTATTATTATTATATTATTATTATTATATATTATTAGTATTATTATTATTAGTATTATTATTATATAATATTAATATGAGCAATTAATTCAAAAAGATTATTGGAGTTGATGTGGCATAAATCATTAGAGATTCGTGAGTCTCAATTGAGAATAAGATGATGAATCAATTTTCATCGCATCAAAAGCATAAGACGATGGATTCATGTTCAATTGCACCAAGAGGGTAAAACATCATGAGTATTGATGCTCTGTGATGAAAGATGTTGGCTTCAAGTCCCTCATTGAATTATGACATAAGGCGTTGGGTTTGAGTCTCAATGCACCATATTGATTATATAATGGTGACTAAGGCATATAATGAGTTTTTGATAATCATGAAATATATCTCGTTGAAGCAGATCCATTCCCCGAAGTGAATGTAGCAGTGCATAAATGATTAAATGTCTAAAAGAATACAATTGATTAAATGATGCACATGAATATGGAATGAGGTACTAAGTAATCAAAATTTGATGTACTTAGATATTTGTGTTTCATTTATGAAGAATGAGAACATTTGATATTCTAAATATAGATCCATTCTCTAAAAGGAATGAGGTGTAAGTCACCATGCTAGGCATGAGGAAGATTGCGATCTTTGATTAACGATGTGGTATCATCAAGAATGTCTCTAAGAAGACATGTTTTATAGAAACGTTTTATACTTTATCTTCAGGCTTGTATTGGACAAGAATTAGTTCAATTGAGGCACATTCTATGATAAATAAGAAGTTTTCTAATTTCAATACTTTCTTAATTTGGCATGATCGTCTGAAACATCATTAGTCTATAATGTTTAGACAAATTGTGGAAAATTGAAATGGACATCCGTTGAAGAACCTAAAAATTCTTTTAGACGGTGAGATTTCTTGTAATAATTGTTAGCAAGGCAAGCTAATTGTGAGACCATCATAAATGAAAGTTGAGATTGAATTCTCTGCGTTCTAGGAACGTATGCAAATATTTGTGGACCTAGTCATCCACCTAGTGGATTGTTTAGACATTTAATGGTCCTAATAAATGTTTCTTCTATATAGTCTCATGTGTGCCTCTTATTATCTCGCAACTTGATGTTTGCAAAAATGTTGGCACAAACAATATGTTAAATGCACAATTTACTTCAGATTAGTTCATTTAATGATTGGATCATATGACTCACCTAAAGGGTGAAGTAATTGAGAAAAAATTTGAAAATTACTCTTGGATTATAAAATTGAAATTTACTCATATAACAGTAAATCAAAAATTTACTAAAGCAAAAGATACATGACATAGTAAACTTGGAAGTTTACGAGCACTAATAATTTTATTAGTTGGCATGAATAATTTGGTCATCCCAAAGATGTGCATACTAGTAATGGACATACATTGGAAAACTAGAAGATTGTTCAAGAATTCTTTATGTTGCTTGTTCTCGTGATAAAGTTGATTGGATCAACTAAAGTTGGGACTAAATCCCTAAATTCTGAAAAGTATAAAAGGTAAATATGGGCCCGTTCACCTATCATGTGATATGATAAGAAGATGAATCTATAAGATAATCACATGCATTTTTTTTTTGTCAACATGTAGTTTGACATTCACAAAATTGTTTGTGCAAAAATAATTGAGTTAAGGCACAATTTCAGAATTGTAAATCAAAGACAATTTATCTTGATAATATTGATAAATACTCAAGATGATGTGACACTAAATGTCTCAAATATAAAGCATTGTTTATGAGAATAAAGCTTCATATATCTATATGAAATACGATATTGCATACAAAAGTAATTGTATGCATCAGACCGATAAATTATGATCAAATTTTTCTTTCAATTGATTTATGGTCGGGGACCAAATATTTTTCATCTGATTATTTTGATATGTGGTATATAATCAATGATATACATTGATGCACAAGTATAGATTCTCCAAAGATTGAGATATATGTTAGTTTGTCTAACATAATGGGGAGATTAGAAGCAACACAAAAGTTGTAAATACTCCTATTGAATGTCCCTTAAGGATAGAGCCTATGACATGCATGAAGCATGATAGACAAATCAATTCTAAATAAAATAATCCTTGAAAAAGGGATAGGATCAAAGAATCAAAATGATCATAATAAGTAGATAATGTGCTCTTGGGAGCCTACGACATAACACTTTATGAAACCTCATGAGAGGGGTAGCTACCTAAAAATAATGAAATGATGAGATCTCACTAAGTTATGTCGTATTGTGAATCAATGAAAATGATATCGTTGACGGTATCTTTGATATAATAGCACGCAATATTGTAAAAGATTATTATGATATAAATTGTACAACTATTAAAGCATGCTGGTGTAGAAATAAAGTGGAATAGTGCATCTTGGTAAGCATAAAGTTTGTTTGACTTGCAATCTAGGCACTAGAAGATGTCATACATATAATATTGAATGTTGTCACTTGACAAACTAATATGAAAATATTCAATGGGTTCACATCTAGCATATACAAGGTTTTGGAAAACTTGTTTATCATCCTCATAAGGATTAAATAGATTCGAAATTCATAAAGCATATACAAGTATTGTTATGCAAGTTGATAACTATAATTGAAACTCTTGAAGAGTTTTCAAAAGGCAAAAGATTATTTGCTTAAAGAAATTAAAATAAGGAACTTGGAGAAATCTTTGACCTCGAAGGGAAGATTCATAAAAGGAGATAGAAGAAAGCATATTTCGTCAAGGTTTTTCTACACTCATGGGCTCCCAAGAATGGTGATATCAACATGCAAGAGGTATGTTCAAGTAACATTATTGTTGATTAATTCACCAAGTCTATATCAACTACAACTTTCAAGAAGATGGTGCACAGGCTTGGAAAACGAAGATTCTAGTCTTTGAATTGATGTTGTCATTAGGGGAGTTAATACGCGATGTACTCTTTTTTCCTCACAAGGTTTTGTCCCACTGAGTTTTCTTTGTAAGGTTTTTAATGAGTCTTCCATAATGCATAATAATAGATATGTGTACTCATCTTTCTTCACTAGATTTTTTTCCCACTGGGTTTTATCTAGTAAGGTTTTAACGAGGCACATAATCTACCGACATTCAAGGGGGAGTGTTATAAACAATTTTTATTATAGTGAATGTCTAATTGTGTGGAGTCCTTGTAGGATTTGGTTAGGAATCCTACTTGGGGACCAAGTTGTTGGGTTTTATTTGCCCTGATTTCTTACCATAAATAGGTTTTCCTTTTAAGAAAAGGTTTTGGATTGACTAATCCTTTTTTGGTAGGAAAAGGTTTAGAACTCTATAAATAGAGGAATGTTCCTTCTAACTTAATTAACATTCACATGTAGTCTTAAAGGGCTGTGAGAATTTTGGTTAGAGGGAGAATTTGTGGGTCACAAGCTTGATACGTTATCACTGTGTGAACCTCCCATGTATTCCGAGTGAATTGGTTGAGGTTGTTTCCCTCTGTATTTTGTACTCTCATATTTATAGTGGATTGCTCATCTCCTTTGTGGACGTAGGTCGATTGACCGAACCACGTTAAATCTTTGTATCTTTTGGTATATTTCTCGTTGTCTTGTTTATCGTGGTCTTTGAGGTTCGCTTTGCTAGCTTCCACATTTACACTTGCTTATTTCCGGTCCTAACAAGTGGTATCAGAGCCATATTTAATGACGGAGTCGAGTTCAGTGGTTCGATAATCGATGATTGAACTAGGTTAGAAAGAGGTGTTCATCATGGCGGGTGTAGTTCTAGCCGCAACCTTTTTTGACAGTAATGAAGATTTTGTTGGAGAAATTGTTTCAGAGAGGTTCTCTGTGTTGAGACATAAACTTTGCAAAGGAGATTTTGGAGAGAAGAAGCAAGTTGTTGAAGATTAAGTAAAGAAGGTGAACAAATTTATTTTGTCAGAAATTCAGGCCAAGGGGGAGATTTGTTGGGTTTTATTTTCCCTGATTTCTTACCATAATAGATTTTCCTCTTAGGAAAAGTTTTGGATTGACTAATCCTTTTTTGGTAGGAAAAGGTTTAGATAAATAGAGGAATGTTTCTTCTAACTTAATTAGCATTCACAATGTAGTCTTAAAGGGCTTTCAGAGTTTTCGTTAGAGGGAGAATTTGTGGGTCACAAGCTTGATACGTTATCACTTGTGTGAACCTCCCATGTATTCCGAGTGAATTGGTTGAGGTTGTTTCCCTCTGTATTTTTTACTCTCATATTTATAGTGGATTGCTCATCTCCTTTGTGGACGTAGGTTGATTGACCGAACCACGTTAAATCTTTGTGACTTTTGGTATATTTCTCGTTGTCTTCTTACTCGTGGTCTTTGAGGTTCGCTTTGCTAGCTTCCGCGTTTACACCTGCTTATTTCGGTCCTAACACAAGTAAGGTTTTCCCTATAAATAAAGAGTTTTCCTTCATTGTAAATAAGATTTATGAATCCTCAATATATTTCAAGAAAAATAAGAAGTCTTTTCTCTTCTCCCTACTTTCTTCTTCTTCTAAATTTATATAGTTTCATAATAGTTATTGTATTTTTAATGGGTTTATAAAAAAAATTTATTGAGTTATTGGTTCGGTATCGATATTTACTATTGAGTTATTGGATAACTGATAACCCAATAAGACCGTAATAATTTATTATTTTATCCTTCCTTATTATTAAATATTAATAATTTAATATATAATTAGACACTATAACTATATCAAATTATTACATTTTAGCAACTTCACACTAGTTGCTTTACTAGTTTTTAATATTTATTCAATACCTAAAGATTAAAGTAAGGGGTTCACAATGAAGTTATTTGATTTTAGTTTTAGTTTGTAATTGTAGGTTGTTGCATTTGCAAGTTCATAAAGGTCCGTAATTTGTTTAACATAAAAAATTCCATACTATGTTTTGGTGAATACATGTAATTATAACCTTCGTACTATATTTTTCTTTTTTTGATGTAATTTCTCATTATCTTTTTTTGTTTCATTATATCAAAACATTTAGAGAATTGAGAAGGTATATAAGATATTACGGACATTTTCTTGTTGGGTAAATTGAAAACCGAATCGAGAATGATCATAAACCGATGAACTGAAAATCGTTAAAGAATATCGTATTTGGTTTGTTATTGGGTTAACATATTTAAAAACCAAAAATCGATAAATCGAACAGATAACACATAAAACGGTATCGACCGTTGCACACCCCTAGTAAATATATAACATGTAAAAAATAAAAATATGGATCCACTATGTAAATGTCAAAAGAAGAATGAAGCGTCACACATGACACAACTATTATTGATTTGACCTTTACCATTATAAATTTTTTCGATCAATTTGAACCCGTCCAAATATACTTCATTTAGAATTTGGCATGTACTAGGCTAAGTTGATTTTTGTCTTAAGAAGAAAATTTGGCTACATATCGGGTGTGTTTGGCACGATAGAAAATGTTTTTCAATTTTCTCATGTTTGGTTGAGTAAAAAAATGTTTTGGAAAATAAATTTATAGCTTTTACAAATATTTTCCTTCTTCAATTTTTTTATTTTTTACCCCATCCTCACCCCGTTCCCCCCTTCCTTCCCTACCACCCTGTCACGACCCAAATCGGGGACGCGACTGGCACCCACATTTACCCTCCTATGTGAGCGAACCAACCCTCTAAACATTACATTTCAAGATATATCACCAGAAAATTAATGCGGAAACTTAAGATTAAACTCATTTATTAAACAATTCAAAACTATTATTATTATTATCCCCAAAATCGGAAGTCATCATCACAAGAACATCTATCTCAAATTTCTAAACTAAAAATGTCTAAGAACAAAAAAACTAAAAAGCTAGTCCATGCCGGAAGTTCAAGCATCAAGACTCGAAGAAGAAGACCCAGTCCAAGCTGACGCATTAGCTCACCCTGATTTCCGAAGGTAGTGAAGACTGGCTAGAATCTACTGTTGAGTTGAAGTTGACGGAACGTTTGCTGCATTACACAAATAACAAAGAAGAAAACATAAAAGTAGGGGGTCAGTACAACCACAAGTACTGAGTAGATATCATCGGCTAACTCAAAATAGGGAACAATATATATCAATAATAATGTAAATCAACTACAATACTCAACATGTAGCAACAACAATTACTTTATCATTAACAATTACCGTCAAGTTCACACATGAGGACTCAAGCCTCAATACCATACTCATTTGGGAATTAAGTTCGTTAGATTGAGTATATTCATTATCTTTCAAGATTCATTATCTTTCTTCCTCTTGTGTCGGTACGTGAACTCTACTCTCCGCTCCTCTAATTCTATCCTGGTGCCGGCGTGGCACTCCGATCCTCATATACTATCCTGGTACCGGAACGTGGCACCCCGATCCATATACTATCCTGGTGTCGGAACGTGACACTCCGATCCTCATATTCTATCCTGGTGTCGGAACGTGACACTCCGATCCTCATATTCATTCTATCCTGGTACCGGAAACTGGGCACCCGATCCATATTCTATCCTGGTGTCAGAACGTGACACTCCGATCCTCATATTCATTCTATCCTGGTACCGGAACGTGGCACCCGATCCCCTAGTTCATCAAGCCTTCTTTTACACTAAGGCATCATCATTCTCATTATATAATTTATCAAGCCTTCTTTCATACTAAGGCATCATCCATCTTATTATATAATATATCAAGCGAATTAGGGTTCTTTCAAGATTTGGGATTCAATAACTTCATCATGCTTTGTTAATTCATCACAATTTCATAATCATAGTCATGCAAGCATACAATTTAAGCACATAGCAGGGTTACAATACTATCACACAATATAATATTCTCTATTAAGAGTTCACTACGAATATCGTAACATAAATCATAACCTACCTCCCTCCACCGAAGAATTGGAATCAACAAGCTAATCCTCAAAGCTGCGTTTTCTCTCTCCTCAACCAATTCGATCGATCAATACTCTCTCTCTTTTCTTTTGTTTGTGTTTTATTCAAACCCTCTTTCCTTTACCCTAATTACAATATAATTAAGTTGTAAAAGAGGACAATAAAACCCACTAATTAACTTAAGGTTACCTCTTTTTAACCCCCAAGTAATTAGACTTATTAATATTAACCCTCAATCTTTATAATTAAGGAAAGAATAGTCCAAAACGACCCTTAAAACGTGTGGAGA
>JAKWJD010001759.1:57399852-57538478 GCA_027705065.1 Solanum peruvianum
TACCCTATTCTCGTAGCTTCCATTCTTGATCTTCGATAAGATTTATTTATAAATACTTTTAACATAATATTTTTTTATTTATATATACCAAATACAAAAAAAATAAGTAAGTAAAAATTATTTTCATTGATATATTTGTAAAATTCGTTATTTTTTTAAAATGACTAAAATGAAAAGGGTAAAAAAGTATTATTACATGAAGATTATATATCCTTCCAAAGTTTGTTATACCAAAATTTACAATCACATGAGATTTCAGCATAAATTTTTTATAATAATTTTACATCTTTTTAATGTTTCAACTTGAAAGCATCTTCCATAGTGATTAATTATTAAATAACCTCCATTTCTTTCATATTTTGTGTTACAAAACTATATTGTAATACCCAAAACGACAAGTTGACTCCTAATTAATGAGTTAAACATGTTTTTCTTCTATCGTGTGTACCACCATAGTGTCTTATTTTATTCATAAGAAAAAAATTTAAAATATTTTTAAATAATGTGAAATTGAATTAAAATATTTTCAATATTTTTTTACTATTAAAAAATTAATAGTATATGTGTGTGAGTCTAGCTAATACTATTAATAAAAATATTCCATAATTGATTATTGTGTTGTTCGGATCAGTTTTCTTGCACATCAACTAACTCTACGGGATACCTGCCACCTTCGACCAACAATAGATATCAGATAATTTTGTCCACCAAAATTAGACTAGATAGAAAGAATCACCTAATATTTTTTTCTCCTTGCTGAATTTTGAACCCAAAACGTCGATAAGAACCCACTAGATATAAAACCAGCTATATTTTATTTTATTTCATTCAAGCTCCATAAAATTGTATTAAAATTATTTTGACTTGCAATAATTCTTCATCTTCTTATATATTCTTCTATTTCCTCACTTTTGTGAAATGTTGTACAAGAAATTAAATCATGCTTCCTTGTGATTTATTAGCAGAGATCCTCTCAAGACTCCCAGCCAAAAATGTATGCCAATTAAAATCTGTTTCAAAACATTGGCTCAACACAATTTCCACACCTCACTTCAAGAAACTCCATTACAAAAAATCCATCAAAAATCCTCATCTAGTTGTAATTGATGAATCCATCAAATGCAACAACTATTTTGCCAAAACTCTTACAATATCATCAATTAACCACCTTAAACAAAATCCAACACCAAATCTTGACAAGAAATTCACTATAGACATTTTGTTTCAACACACCACCAATTTCTCTTTTAACCAATGTTTCATTTGTTACAACATTAAAGACAACATTTGGTTGTACAATCTAACCACTCAACAAAATCAAGAATTGCCTCATGTTACAACCCCCATGATTAGTTTTGATTTAGGGTACATCCCAAGTTCTAATGAATTCAAGATTGTTCATGTTTTTGGGAAAAAAGATGACAAAGTTGGATATGAGATTATAACTCTTAAAGATGACAACTTTGTCCCAACTTCTTGGAGGATTCTTGAAAATCATAAGAATTTGTACACAAGAAAAATTGCATCTTTGAGTGTGAATGGCTCTATTTATTGGTTGGTTAATGATATGCAAGACAATAAAAAAAGAATTGTGTGTCTAGAGTTGGAAAATGAGGAATTTAGGAAAATTTCTTGTCCAAAAGAAAGTTCAATTACTCAAAATAGTCTTATGATATATCAAGCACAACAACTAGTGGAAGTAAAGGGGTTATTTGGAGTAGCACAATTTTCAGCAAATTTTTCAAATGTGAATATTTTTGTGCTTAAACAAGGCAACAAGAAGAATAAGGAGGAGATTTGGGTAAAGGAGTTTAGTGTCAACTTGTTTCATATGGGGCATTGGTTTAAAATTGTGGGGTTTGTGCCTTTTGAAGAAGATAATACTAATGGAGAGTTAATATTTGTTCCAAATAATGGGAGACTCTTATTATACAATACCAAAAAAGGAAGCTTTAAAAATGTGGGAGAATTCAATTTATTGAGATATAAGCATCATAGTTTGTATTTTGATAGTCTCTTTTTGTTTAGGTAGTAGTGGATGATGACTTGTAGAAACAAAATAGAGTTTTTTTTTTTTTTTTTTTTTTTTATGGAAGGGTGAAATGCATAATAATAATAACAATTTAGTTATCAATACACATTAATAAAAAAGAAAGTGTGTATGTGTACAATGTAAGTATTTCTTGGCATTTTTATTTTCAATTGTTTTAACTTCTTATTCTCATATCTAGTTTCTTTCTACTTTGATTTGATGTTAGTAAATTATGTAGTATTTACAATTTAGTTCTTTATTATATAGGCTTTGTAGTTTTTATATTGTGCATTAGCAAGGAATGATAAGGTCAAATTTCCAACTCAGAGATAGAACTGGAAGAAAATAAAGTTAAAAAATTGGCTATTAATATTCTACCAGGGAAAACTCATAAAAAATAAAAAATGATAATGTGATGAATACAGGATCCTAGAGTTTGTACAAACACTTTATCCATCATTTCAAAAGCAAAGTTGAGAACAATTTCAAGTACAACAGATTAAAGGCATATAGAAATGAGATTAGAATGAGTAATGTTGATAGTATATGGTGATGAACTGATGCAATGAAATATATTTGTTGTAATACAATACAGGTTGGATAGAAAGAAGGATTAAGACCATTCATATGATTTGATGGAACCCTTTTAAAAGGTCAATGCAGGGGCACAAGTTGTAGTGGATATGGTTCTTACAATTGTTGGAGAAGTCATTGAATCTGAAGAATGGTGATAGCATTATTTGACATATAGAAGGTAAGTAGTGTTTCAAGTTTATGTTACTTTAATTATTATATACAGTTTTTATAAGTATTAGTAATTGATTTGACATGTACATAAATTACTGAATACACTGGCAAATATCCTTTCATTATCAAACAATATCTACTATTTGAGAGTGTTATCTTGATTTTGCTAGCAACAAATTTTAAACATATGAAAAATAAATAAATCATATAAATAAAATATGAAGAAACATGATTTTATTCATCGAGATCGTGAGTACAAATCTGTTCCTCCCTTGATTATTGTCTTCTATGATTTATTCATGATTCGAGGGCTGTTTGTAGCGTATTTCTCAAACTAGAATGATTTAGATTTGACCTCTCTATATGAATAATCCATCAATTTGCGGAGTATTCGAGATCTAGTTTTCTTTATGGAATTTCTCATGCCTTTTATGAGAATTTAGTATGCTTTATATAGTCATAAATTAGGATTTAGGGTTGAGTAGCCTCCAAGAATTCTCGTTTAAGTTGAACACAATTTGTAGAGTCCCAACTCGAATAAAAAACATTTTCTAGAGTTCGCAAATTATCAATGACTACAACATGAACTTTTTATTATTTATAGATAGATATTGTAAGAAATATTGAAGTCAATTGGAAACTGGAGAAATGAAGAAACTAATGTGTTGGACTACTCGATGTACTTGCGAAGAAGATTTAAGGACTAATTGAATGTTTATGGTGCATTGTCAGAAGAAGCTAGAACATGCGCCCATGAACCAATTTGATCTTGTGAAAATAGTTGGAAGGCCAAAATTTAAAAGAGATAGAGAAAACAATACAATGATAAATAGAGCTGGAGAGTGATCACTTTCAAATGAAACAAAACCAGAATGATCACTTTCAGAGGTGATTACAAAGGAGTGAGTGATCCTACACAGGGGCGGACCCACATGGCTGGCTTGGTTCGCTAACTTCTAAAAAATGATGTATATGTATATATATCTTAAAAAACTAGCAGAAAAATAATATAATTAACTGCGCACACATAAATAACATAAATGTGCCCTTGTGTAGTTGGTAAGCTAGTCCCAGGTTCAAACCCAGCTAGTTATCTATTTTACTTTTTTATTTTAAATTTATCTTAGAGCTTATATTAGTGCACTCAAAGTTTTCAAAACTTGAGTTCGCCTCTGATTCTTCAGGCTCTCTTTACTTACCCACTAAAGTCATGGAAAGGAAAAGAAGCTATGAATAGTAAGAAAGGGCATGAGAGAAGATGGTGAGAAAGTTGAAGATCCCAAATGGAAGGTGGGGAAGTTGTAGGCATCTACTAATGAAACATATATAAGTCTTGAAATACAAAATAAGTCGTCTTAGAAAAATATGATAATAAACAAAGATATAGATGAAGTTAAAAGTACTACACACTATCCAAGTAACTCATTGCGATACTCCAAATCATGATCTAGATCCGCTAATGAGAGTTATTTCCATGAGAAACAATATGTACACCAAAATATACGACAAATGGTATGAGTACATAAATATCGCATTCCCAACAAAAAAGTTTGATTTTCAGCTCACTAATTTTCGCTTACTTTTTAAAGCCATTTAAATAGAAAAATACTTTTTAAAAAGATGAAAGTGATATTTGATTTCAATCCCGAGTCACAAGTATGATAAGTAAGAACTACAACCAATATGTCCCCATGTCACGATTCAGACTGCCGTGATAGATAACCACACTAACTCTACGGTGAGAGAATCACTACTACAACCTAAACAAGCAACTAAAGTAAAAACTAAGGTATTTAAAGATACAGAAGCATGTTTAAATGACTAAATTATTTATTAAGGAGTTCTCAAAAACTACAAAAGTTCAATAAAACAAATGAACTAACACGAATACAGAAATATAATTCCTAGAACCTGAAAGTCAATGTACCAAAACTCTAACAATGAAAAGTCTAAGAACAAGGGGTACAACCCCGAAACTAAAACAACAACCTTAAAAAAAAAAAAAAAAAAAAAAAAAAAAAGCAAATAGTCTAAGTCCGAAAAAAGTGGACTTAAATAAGAGAGATCTCTAGAAGCCTGAAAGAACTGGTTCACCTTTGAATCCGTTCACGCTCAATAGCCACCTAATTTGAGGTCTATAAATAGTCGTCGGAAGATGCCCTGTACTAAATAAAAATAAGACCAAGTGTAGTATCAGTACACAACCACCGTGTAATGGTAGGATCATGCGGCTAGCCCACTAAGTGAAACATATATATAAGTCATTACAACATCATAAACATGCACACACCGAACATATACAATATCAATTAACATTAACGAGCAACGTACAATTTCACATGCTTCAGTAAGAGAATCACACCACAACCACTCTTAAAGTCCACTTGTGCAATGCATGAATGAAGTCTCACTCTTCACTTACACTAAGTTGAACTCTTTGAGAAGTCATAAGTTATAGTCCATGTTCACGTTGATAAGCCAATATATAACAAGTCAATGGTCCTCTCATGGAACCCAATTCAATGGTCCTCCCAAGGAACCCAAACCCAAACTGTTAGTGCACTGGAACGTTGTATCCAATCCATAGTTAGCTTGCCTAGAACGTGGCAACTCGATTCCATTTTTATGTCGGGACCTGACAATCGATCCCAATTAGCTTGAGAGAACGTGGCAATCCGATCTCATTTTTATGTTGAAACGTATCAACCGATCTCACCTAGCTTGCCGGAAGGCGGCAACCAATCCCAATCACACACTACACAATCAGAAGTATATCATCAATAATAAAGAACACCAAGTTTAACGTGGAAAAATCCTTCAAACCGAAGGTAACCACCACGGGATCGACAAGAACCGAATTGCTTCACTATACCAATAAGAGGGTAACAAATATTCTTCTAATGGCTACACAACAAGTGCCAAAAGAGAACAAACAATAGCTACACCAACAAAAGATAAATAGAAAGAAACACCATCCAAACTCAGCTTCTGTTCGGGACCTAAAATTGGATCTTGCTGACCTCCGAATCAGAATTTTTTAGGTTTTATTTGCCCTAAATTTCTTACCATTAATAGGTTTTCCTTTTAGAAAAAAATTTTGGATTGACTAATCCTGTTCTTGTAGGAAAGGTTTAGGACTCTATAAATAGAGGAATGTTCCTTCTAACTTAATCAACATTCACAATGTAGTCTTAAGGGCTTTGAGAGTTTTGGTTAGGGGGAGAATTTATGGGTCACAATCTTGATAAGTTATCACTTGTGTGAACCTCTCATGTATTCCGAGTGAATTGGTTGATGTTGTTTCCCTCTGTATTTTGTACTCTCATATTTATAGTGGATTGCTCATCTCCTTTGTGGACGTAGGTCGATTGACCGAACCACGTTAAATCTTTGTGCCTTTTGGTATTTCTCGTTGTCTTCTTACTCGTGGTCTTTCGAGGTTCACTTCGCTGGCTTCCGCAATTCTACCTACTTATTTCTGGTCCTAACAAGTTGTATCAGAGCTAAAGTTATTTATATGGAGGGGAATATGAGCAAGATGGTATGTCTATAAGGAAGAAACTACAACATATGGAAAAGCAAGATGAAAGATCTATTGTTCGTGAAGAAGATGCATCTTCCGGTTTTTTCTGCTCATAAACCCGAGAATGTGACCGATGAAAATTGTGAATTTGAGCACCAACAAGTATGTGGATATATAATACAATGGGTTGAAGATAATGTTCGCAACCATATTGTGAATGAGACACATGCTAGAACATTGTAGGAAAAGTTGAAGATGCTTTACGCTTCAAAAACTGGCAATAACAAGTTGTTCTTATTAAAGCAATTGATGACCTTTAAATACAAGGAGGGCAGTCCTATTCTTGATCATATAAATGATTTTCAGGGTATTCTTGATCAGCTATCAGGAATGGGTGTGAATTTTGATGATGAAATACAAGGACTTTGGCTTCTTAATACTCTACCAGATTCTTGGGAAACTCTTCGTATTTCTTTAAAAAATTCTACCACTGGTGAAAGGTGACTATGGAATATGCAAAGAGTGGTGTGTTGAATGAAGAGTTTAGAAGAAAATCTCAAGACACATCTTCACATTCAGATGTTCTATATACAGAAGATCGAGGGAGACATAAGACAAGAGATCCGAGGAGTAGAGGTAAAAGCAGAAGCAAGTCAAAATTCAAGAATCCAATATTATATGTTATCATTGTGGAAAGGAATGACATATTAAAAGATTTTGTAAACAATTGAAGCAAGATCTTAAAGAAGGAAAGAAGAAGAAAACAATGAAAATAATGTTGTTGTTGTTGTTGTCCAAGATGATCTTCTCTTCGCTTGTGATAAAGACGTCATCAATTTTGTATCTCAAGATACAAGTTGGATAGTAGATTCTGGAGCCACATCACATGTCATACCAAGAAAAGACTTGTTGTCATCTTATACTTCTGTTAACTTTGAGGTGTTAAAGATGGGTAATGCTGGTGAGGTTAAGGTGTTTGGTGTTGGCACTGTTTGTTTGAAAACCAATATTGGTTCAACATTGGTCCTTCAGAATGTCAAGCATGCTCCAGACATTCCAATAAATCTGATCTCCGTAGGACAACTAGATTTTGATGGCTATCATAATGACTTGTGCAATGGACAATGGAAGCTCACCAAAGGCTCACTGATTTTAGCTCGAGGAATAAAACATTCAAATTTATACGTGACACAAGGATCGATTCTTGGTGACTATAAATTTGGTAGAGAGCGAGACTCTATCAGAATTGTGGCACAAGAAGCTTAGTCATATGAGCGAGAGGGGGATCACCTATTTGGCTAAGAAGAATTTGCTTGATGGTATGAAACAAGCAAAAGTGAAAAGATGTGTTCATTACTTAGCAGGGAAACAAAAATAGTTTCTTTTCACAGTCATCCTCCTTCAAGAATGTTTGAGCTATTGGAGCTAGTACACTCAGATTTGTGTGGTCCTTTCAAAGTGAAGTCAAAAGGTGGTGCACTTTACTTTGCTACTTTCATTGATGATCATTCTCGCAAGATTTGGGTATATCCTTTGAAATCCAAAGATCAAGTGCTTGATGTGTTTAAACAGTTTCAAGCCTTATCTGAGAGACAAACGGGAAAGAAATTAAAATGTATTCGCACTGATAATGGTGGTGAGTATTTTGGTCCCTTTGATGACTACTGCAAATCGCAAGGAATTTGCCATCAGAAGACTCCTCCAATGACTCCTCAATAAATGGTTTGGCAGAGAGGATGAACAGAACTTTAGTTGAGAGAGTTAGATGTGTGCTTTCAGTGGCTAAACTTCCAAATTCTTTTTGGGCTGAAGCACTTAACAGTGTTGCTTATGTTATCAATTTGTCTCCTGTTGTTGCTTTGGATGGTGATGTTCCAAACAAAGTTTTGTTTGATAAGGATGTTTCTTATGATCACTTGAAAGTGTTTGGGTGTAAAACTTGTGTGCATGTTCCAAAAGATGAGAGGTCGAAATTGGATGTTAAAACTTAGCAATGTATCTTCATTGGTTATGGTCAAGATGAGTGTGGATATCGATTTTATGATCCAATTGATAAAAAGCTCATTAGAAGTCTTGATGTTGTGTTCTCTGAAGATCAAACTATTGAAGATTTTGACAATACTGAGAAACTAGATTCTCATACTGATGAGAGCATAGTTGATGTTGATCCGATTCCTATTATTGATACATCTTCTGCACATGAGGAACCCAAGGTAATGATCAAGATAATGATGAGAGTGTAGGACATATAATTGTTCCTACTGATGAGTTGTGTTGATAATCAACCAACTCATGTTGGGATGACCGCTTCGGATGCTCCAGAAACCTCTTGTAGAAGATCTACTAGAGAGAAGCGGAGCTCAACACGTTATTCTCATGATGAGTATATTATATTGACTAATATGTGAGAACCTGAAGGTTATGATGAAGTCATGTTAGATACTCATAGAGATAAGTGGAAAGAACTCATCGTAGACAATCATGAGTTTTGTAGGAGTGTGGCAGGCAGGAAGCCTGTCAAAAGTTCCTCCACTTGAAGTCCATTTGGCCCCTTGGCTGGAGGGGGAGTTTGTTGGGCTATTGCCCATGTTCCAGACAAAGGATGGCCTAATCCTACTTGAAAAAGGATTGAAATTATTCTCTTTATTTGGTTTCCAATTCTATTAGGAAAATGATTGGAATTGTAATCCTATTTGTAGTTGGTTTTGACTTTGTAAGGAAAAGCACAACTTTATAAATAGAGGATGGTCTTGAGAGAATAATTAATTGCCCATTGATATTGTCTTTGAAAGACATTAGAACATAAGAGAGGTTTTTAGAGAGCTTTCAACAAGAGAAAAGAGAGAAAGAAAAGGGTTCTTTTGCTGCAGTCTTTTTCTCCGACCAGCAACGTTCAGATCGTATTTATCGATTAACTAACCGTTGGATCTGGCTGAAATTTGGAGTGAGTGTTCCTGACATCTTGGTGGTTGATTAGAATGGTGGAGTTCAGATTCGGAGGTTAGCAAGATCCTGTTTTAGATCCCGAACAGAAGGTGGATTTGGGTAGTGTTTCTTTCTATTTATCTTTTGTTGGTGTAGCTATTGTTGTTCTCTTTTGACACTTGTTGTGTAGCCATTAGAAGAATATTTGTAACCCTCTTGTTGGTAAAGTGAAGCAATTCGTATCTTGTCGATTCCATGGTGGTTATTTGTCAGAAATTCAGGCCAAGAGGGAGATTTGTTGTGTTTTATTTGCCCTAAATTTCTTACCATAAATAGGTTTTCCTTTTAGGAATATGTTTTGGATTGACTAATCCTTTTTCTAGTAGGAAAAGGTTTAGGGCTCTATAAATAGAGACATGTTCTTTTAACTTAATCAGCATTCACAATGTAGTCTTAAAGGCTTTGAGAGTTTTTGGTTAGGGGGAGAAATTGTAGGTCACAAGCTTGATACGTTATCACTTGTGTGAACCTCCCAAGTAATCTGAGTGAATTTGGTTGAGGTTATTTTCCTCTGTATTTTGTACTTTCATATTTATAGTGGATTGCTCATCTCCTTTGTGGACGTAGATTGATTGACCGAACCAAGTTAAATCTTTGTGTCTTTTGGTATATTTCTCATTGTCTTCTTACTCATGGTCTTTTGAGGTTTGTTTTACTAGCTTCCGCGTTTACACCTGCTTATTTCGGTCCTAACAAGTGGTATCAGAGCAAGATTCAATGATGAAGTCAGGTTCAGTGGTTCGATAATCGATTATTGAACCAGGTTAGAAAGAGGTGTTCATCTTGACGGGTGTAGTTCTAGCCGCAACCTTTTTTACAGTAATGAAGACTTTGTTAGAGAAATTGTTTCTGACAGGTTCTATGTGTGAGACATAAATTTTGTAAAGGAGATTATGGAGAAGAGAATCAAGTTGTTGAAGATTAAGTAAAGAAGGTGGCAAATTTATTTTGTCAGAAATTCAGGTCAAGGGGGAGATTTGTTAGGTTTTATTTGTCCTAAATTTCTTATCATAAATAGGTTTTCCTTTAGAAAAAGATTTTGGATTGACTAATCCTTTTCTTTAGGAAAAAGTTTAGGACTCTATAAATAGAGGAATGTTCCTTCTAACTTAATCAGCATTCACAATGTAGTCTTAAGGGCTTTGAGAGTTTTGGTTAGGGGGAGAATTTATGGGTCACAATCTTGATACGTTATCACTTATGTGAACCTCCTATGTATTCCGAGTGAAATGGTTGAGGTTGTTTCCCTCCGTATTTTGTACTCTCATATTTATAGTGGATTGCTCATCTCCTCTATGGACGTAAGTCGATTGACTGAACCACGTTAAATATTTTTGTCTTTTGGTATATTTCTCGTTGTCTTCTTACTCGTGGTCTTTCGAGGTTTGCTTTGCTAGCTTCCGCATTTACACCTACTTATTTTCGGTCCTAACAGATCTTACATTTACATCATTATTTCATGACATATAGTTATTCGTTCATACTCTTCTACAATTAGTGTGATCAATCATGCAACATTCTCTTGCATACTTGTGTCATAATGAAGAAAGGACAAACATGTATCACACAATCATGAAATCACAACCATCACCTACCTTGAATTCAAGCTTAATTGAATCCCCTAAGACACTTGAATCTTCCCTTTCGAATGCTTTCCGCTTGTTCTAGGTCTACAACAATTAATATACGCAAGTATTAACAATTAAAGGTCTAATTATCATAATTATAACAAACACAATAACCCTAGACCAAATTCTTGATCTTTTTACCCGATTAAGGTTTTCCACCATAATTCTCAGATCAAAACCCTTCCCCATCAATAATAACACAAGCAAATAGGTTCTACGAATCGAAAAATGAATTTGGGGAGTTAAAATCTTACCTTTAGCCTCAAAAATGGTGAAAAATTGTTAAGAACTCGTCTGGGGTCGTCTTCTTTAACTCTAAAAATTGAAAAGTGCCAAATAGACCATTCAGTGGTTTATTAAAGTTGCGTCTGGCCTGCCACGGCGTACCCGTCCCGCTAGAGCGGCCTAACTTTGGCGCCCAATATCCCACTCAAGTGGCCTAGCTCAACGGAGACAAAATGTATCTTGTTCACGCTAAGGTCATTTTCGGAAGTTTTACTAGCCCAAATTCAATTTCGTAGAGTGGTATAGGTTCCTTATCGTCTTGGTTATCCATTCATGTAATCAAATACATAATGAGATCTCTCATTCCTTACTAGATTTCCCTAGACCTCACTGACTCAGATTTTGTCCAAATCTGGACTAGGCTAGAAATTTCAATTTACTGCCAAAAAGTTTTCTTGACCCAATTCTTTTCCGGTGGCTTTTCAATAACGACGGACCCCGATCATTACACCCCAACACACTTGTGTTTGTTAGGGTGCATAAATAATTATTTTGAAGTTAATGTGAGCATACTCACCCCTACCATTCGACTTGGGTCCGCCTTTGACCATGTCACTTGATACGTGACATTAGTTTGGACCTCACAATGAAATAAATTTAAATTTCATAAAATCAATTTATATAATCACGTAGTCCCAGTTATGTAGTTCAAAATTTTATGTGAATTAGACCCAATAATTTGCAAATGTCTATAATGCCCCCATTATCCAGTTACATAGACTTGTCAAACATCAAATTACAAGGTTTGAAGTACCACAAAGCCAGCGGCTCTACATGAAGTCAGCATGTTTGATTTAATTGCTAGTGTGAAACTAATCAGATTATAGGATCACTTAGATAATGATTTAAATGACACCTCTAGATCCACCATTTCTATGCTTCGCTCAATCTTGAAGGGAGCTCGAGTATTTGATTTCTTCACCCACAACTCCAATTCGCTATTGTTGTTGGTAATTATGAAGAACACTAAAGGGTTGCTTGGTAGAGTGTACATATAAGTTAGGGGTGATTAAGTCAAATAGAATCAAATTAAATAAAAAAAAATTGATTGATGATTTAGTTTGGTTGGTTTGGCTTTAAAAGACCACTCTTGATTTGATTTTGGTATTAAAAGAAAAAAGTCTAACCAAACCCAAATCATTATTTTATTTATTAATAAAAATTATTAATTATAATCTGCTTTACTAATATATTTTTAATTAGTTTATAGTTTTCAATGTTTACATTTACTAATTTAAATTTGAACTTGTAAATTATTGTAAATATTTTATTTTGTATTCAAATCGGGAGTTACAATTATATTTTTATGGGTAGTTTTTCAAATTCAAAGTTAACAATCTACTTTGTAAATACTTTATTTTGTATTAGTTTGAGTCTTTAATCTTATAAATTAACGTAATGAGTGTTGATATTTCAATAAAAGCATTTTGTATTCATGCGAATTTTACCGTCATTTCAAAGATTTCTATTCATTTAATATTTTTAAAGTTTAGCTTATCATATATGTAAGTGAAAATGTATTAGATCTCTTTTCAATCAGTTGTAAAAAAAAAATAAAAGATCCGACTAAAGCTGAAACCCAAAAAGCCAACTTTATGTAATTTGATTTGATTTTTACATTTAATAGACCGACATAATTAGTTTAGATTTTTCTTTTAACGAAAAACCAAACCAAACTGACATGTATAAGTTAGTAATATTGAAATTAACAATACAAAAATTAATTATATTGGTATAATTTTTATCTAGTACCTGATTTGCTTTATTAACAATAACAATGCATTCTATAAAATTATTTATTTATAAAAATATCTTCCATTCCTTAACTTTGTACACTTTATTTACAATAGCTACATATAGTTGATTTATATATTTGTTCACATCCGAGAACTCGTTGATGTCATCAATAATATATTTAATGAAATTTCATAAATAAACAATTGTTGATGATAGAAATCAAAATTAATACACTACAGGGACAGGGCTAATATTATAAGAGGAAATACTTTGTTACCTACTAACTTTCTACCCTAATTCGTAATATCTGTTGCTATTATCTAAAGTCATATCCTTGTTAAAATGAAAGGACACTATATTCTGTCTATCACGTCCCTAATATTATTTTTTTTGTACCTACCTCTACTTTTACTCATACTTATTATATCCCACCTCTCAAACTTCTCTTCACTGAGATATTTATACTTATCCTCTTTACATGCTCAAATTATCTCATTGCTATCTTTCAATGTGATAACCTTTTAAAAGAGAACATCAGATTATAGACTTCTCATTACTAGTAACTCGTACTATTATTCGCGCTCCGCGCAGAGATTTTATATACGAATTTTATAAAACAATACTTAAAATCTATAAGGCAGAAAAATTAAAACATTATATTATCATACATAAAGATTATGTATTAACAAACATTTATAATGTAAATGATATTTTTATCCTTAATAACATAAACATAAATTAATGAGTGTAAAAATATGTACCAGGATCTGTCACATAAGTAATGGTGACAGTGAGCTACTCAAAAGGACCAACGTATAGAAATATTTAATTGTGAAAAAGAAGAAGAAGAGCTTCAAAATTTTCGTCGTTTCAAAATGATTGAAAATCCCTCTAATTTATAGTTAGCAAAGGATAGTGTGAACAAATGTTTATTGTGTCTTATGAGAAAGGTTACAACTATTTGGAAAAGTTGTAACCCATCGAAAAGGTCACAACCTTTAATGATAGTCACAATTTTTCATAAAAATTGTAACTCTTCATAAAAGTCATGACTTATCATAAAAATCGCAATTCTTATTAAAGTTACAATTTTCATAAAAACCACAACTTATCATCAAAGAAGAATGCTAATTTTAAAAATAAATAATTTAAAAAAAATTATGATAAGTGATGACGTCACATAGACGACCTAAGATTCTTTATATATATATATATATATATATATATATATATATATATATATATATATACACACACTTGATTGATGCAACAATGGAAAATAATATGAATTAATTTTGACCTGGTCCAAAAGAGTGAATATGATCACAACATTTGCACATACATATATATATATATGTGCTAATTGACAAGTGGGCAACATGTACTTCATCAGTTTGTGTGTATCATACTTAAAAGATTTAACAAAATTACAAATGAGATAACATGATGAAAGAAGAATCCAAAGAGGTTGTCCTAGCTGGTGCACTACTCATGTCTCATGGCACCTGTTTGATTTCTTTTTATAACAAATGTTAATTTATGTGATATAAAATACTATATAATATATGGATCTTATCACATACTATATAATATATGAATCTTGTCCAAAAAAAAAGTTTATAATGATATATAAAAAATAGTTATATTTGCTTTTAAATTGATATGCAATATTATACAACACATTAAACATTATTGTTTACGAATTTCACTCAAACTATGATTTAAAAGTATCATCAAATGAATCAAAATCTTCACCAATAGTATAGCTTCAAATTTTTACCACAACTTTAGAATGATATCTCCAACAAAATCCATTCATCAATTTATTAAACAAATTAACAAATTACAAAATTTATTTATGAATTTTCAAGTTTTTTTTTTTTAAAAAAAAGGGGTAATAATAAAGCTTTTAGTTTTTCACTTTAATTCACTCAAATCATAAAAAATTCAACAAATCACTCATTTTTACGATAAATTGAACCAGGTGATATAAGTTAAAAACCTCAATTTCTGTGGGAAGAAATTAGAGAACTAAACAAACTATTCCCTCTGTTTGAAAAAAGATATGAACTATTTTTTAGTCCGTTTTAAAATTAATGATCGTTTTTCTTTTTTTAAAAAAATAATTAATTTGTATCAATTTTTTAGTGATATGTTTAAGACACAAAATTAAATAATAATTTTATACGTTTGACATAACTTTAATTTAGGAGCATAAAATTCAAAATTAAAAGAGAAAAGTAGATTACAATTATATTTTTTATGTTTCATTCAATATATGGTATTTAGATTGGAGTCCAATTGATTAATTCAAATTTGCTTCGCTTAAAGAAAAAAATAATAATAAAATATTTCATATTCAAGACTCGAACCTAAAATCTTTTTGTCGAGTAAAAGCAAACTTATGGCTTCTCTCACTTCGTATCTGGTTGACATTGACCCCCTTCCAGAAAATAAATACAAAATTCTTTTGTCCTGATTTTAGGTGAAACTATTACTACTATAAAAGGAATTAATCTTTTTAAAAACTATCTAAACTTATTAATTATATTGAATTAAAGTATTTTTAAACAAGTAAATTTGACTTAAAATATAAAGAAGTTTTACCTAAATAAAAAGTATTTTATTTATTTGTAAAATTTCAATTAAAAATGTCTTTTAATATAAAATAACAACATGAATGAAGATATTTATAAGTAGAGATGAAGTTAAGATGATAATTTTTAAATTCTAGAAATAAAAATCATTAAGTTATTTATCTTAATATATTTGGCTAGAGTTTTCATCTATCTTCTTACAATTATTGATTATATTATGACAATGACTTTTGTTTCCTCACATTTTAGGTATGAATTGTCAAGTAGTACCATTTTCTTTCCTTAATTGATAAGTCATGCATTTAATTTTAATAATATCTGGCAATAGTCCTAAGAAAATGACAACATGAATCTGACAGTTCTAAAGTGATTTCTTCTTCTTTCCTTGTCAAAGCAAAGCACCATATTATAATGGGAAAAAGATTGATCCAAATTATTTTCTATTATCATGAAAGATTATTTTGGTATTTCAAGTAGGAGAGGATGTTTGGTTTCTTGATTCGGTTTTATTAAATTTTGATTTAATCGTAAAAAGTGTGCATCGTATTTTAAGTCGGGGCAAATATTTGGTTTTTTATTTCGGTTTTATTAAATTTTAATTTGATATTTTAAGTAGGGTTAGATATTTGGTTCTTTGGTTTGATTTTATTAAATTTTAATTTGGTTTCTAAAAAGTGTGCATTACATTTCAAATAAAATTTTAATTGTTTGTTAACTTTTTATTTTTAGTTAAGGGAAGGTATATTTATATAGAAAGAGCGAGTCAAATTCTTCAATACATCGAAGTTTTGAGATTCTTACACCAAATATCAAATTGAAGAATTAAATTTTTGAAAAAAATAAACACCTACATCAAATAAAAAAATCGAAGAATTAAATTAGTTTGGTTTAATTCAATTTTTTAATTTTTCAATTTTTATGTCCACTCCTAATTTAAGTTTCCTTTTATTTTTAATTAGTAAAGCAATTTCATATTAAATTTGAATGGTAGGTAGAGCCTTACCTCATATATGAATAGCAATAGTTGTTACTTTTAAAAAAATAATTAATTTCCGATATTGTGAATTATTGTCCTTGAATTGAGAAATTATTTAAAATACGTTTTTTATTTCCGTAAAATAGTTAGTATGCATGTATTTTAGGGATAATTGTATATAATAGCAAACTAATAACCTAAAATAAATGGAGTAACTAGGTTTGATTTAATTGTGTTCCATAGCAAACGTTTGCCAAAATTTGTCAGTCGTCTCTCTCTCAAAAATCTCGCTCGCCAGTCACCCATTCTTGCTCCAATCTCTCGCTCGCTTCCTCACTTTTTATACAAATACAAGTGTATAAAAACTATTTCTATTTGTACAAAACAGAGAAAATTGTATAAAAACATATATTTTTGTTCCTCTTTCTCCCCTCTTCCAGATCTCGCTTGCAACCCTCGCCTTTCTCACTTATACAAACAGAAGCGAAATGTATAAAATGCGTTTCTGTTTGTATAAAGCATGAGAAAATTGTATATACACATGCAAGTACATATATTTTCGTCCTATACATTTATAATTATATAATAAAAATACTCTCATGCCCAGTTTCTTTTGCCTTTCTCGCTTTCTCATTTTATACAATTTTCAAATTGTATCTAATTTTTCTATTTCTCGTTTTATATAATTCGATTCAATTGTATATTCCCTGTCCAAGTCTCTTTTAACTTTTTTTTCCTCATTTTATACAAATTCAAATTGTATATAATCGTTCTATACACTTATAAGCATACAATTCGTTTTACACACTTCGTTTATACAATTCTCTGTCCAAATATTTTTCTCTTTCTCGTTTTATACACTTCGTTTTATACAATTCGCTTCAACTGTATATGTATAGCGAATTATACAGTTTCTATGTTTGCTATGGAACACAATTATGCAAACTTTGCTATACCATACAAATATGAATTTTTTATTGCTATATGTGAAAATTGCCTATATTTAATACTTTTCAATTGATTGTGAAATTTTAGTAGGTAAGTTGTTAATGTAATCTTTGTGTTATCACAAAACTTATCACAGAGCCATCTAGAAGTAAACCTTTTAATAAAATTTTCTTTATATCAGATTTGAACTTGAGATATCTAATTAAAAATAAAATAATTTTATCCATATACCAATTGATATTTATTTTTTTAAAATGTGACTTTTCTGTTCAAATCTCAATCAGTCTTCTCAATACAGAATCTAACATGTGTGGAAATTTTTTCTTAAAAAAAAACATAAAACTATATTATATAAAAAAAATTGATGATATTTGTGAATGAGGTTCAAGAATAAATAAAGGTAAAGATTCTAATCTGACAAATTCCCCCCTTTTTCTTCTGCAGAATTTTAGATTTCTGTTCTGCTGCTGCGTTAATCTCAATTTCACCATACCAAATCTCAATTCTCTCACTTTTTTTCCATTTCTCCATTCCTCTACACCTTCAGGTTCTTCTTTATTTACATCCCACCATTTTTTTTAATTAAAAAGATTGAATTTTTATTGTTTTCTTGGAAATTCTTGAGCTAGATTTAGCTATATGATTTGCATGGTTTGTCTGTGTGATTTGTGTTTGTTGTTTTAAATTCTTGATCTTCATGCAACACCCAGATCTTATTTCCTGATTTCTCGGAATTTTTGTTCTGTTTCATGTTTTGATTGGTTGGTGTTTCTGCATATTGAAGCTTTTTTTTTCTGCCAAGAATGCTTTTTTTTAGGTTTGCTGAATAGGAACAACTAAGATTTAATGAAAGTGAAATTACACTGTGTGTATAGATGGTACAATCCAAAAAGGGATAGATCCACCTCTGGCGCTGGTTGCTGCATATGCTTATTTATGTTCTTGATTTTTGTTTAATTTTGGGTTGTTGTAGTAATAAAGTTGCCATTTTTTTGCATACTGATGAACCCACTTGGGTGATTTGGTCCTTTCTGGAATTGTATATGGATTTGCCACTCCTACCTGACTGTAGTTAAGATGTTTTTTTTTTTTCTGAATTCTGATTGAAATGGGGATTATATAAAGCAAAACCCAATTCGTGTAACTTGACGTGTCTGTTTATTGGATGTTCTTGTTTATATTCGATTTGGATCGTTATTGTAGCAATAGAGTTTTTATCTTTTTGGTACTTATCCCCCAACATATGAGATTTGGTCCTTCTCATTAATTGGCTATTCCATCTTATTTAATCGTTTAACCAGCATATCCTACTGTTGTTAGATGTCGGGCTTTATTTCCACCACTTACATTTGTTTGTTTGGTTATACAGTTGTTGCTCTTATTGCAGGGCCTCTTTTCCTCTTTTAGAGAAGAGGTCCACAAGGACCCTGACGAGTTAGAGGGAGGAGGCCAATGGATTTTGAAAGCAATAGCTGGATTGGGGAAAGGCTGTTTTACTACCCCAGGCTTTTTGGTGGAGTCATGCTAACTGCAGCCTTGCTCGGGGTGTCAACTAGCTATTTAACAGGGATCAGTGCTCCTACTCTACCCCACATTTTACCCAATCTAAGTATCTTTCGTAAAAAGAAGCGCGGGAAGAAGCGTATTCGTGTTTATGTGGATGGGTGTTTTGATCTAATGCATTATGGTCATGCAAATGCGATAAGACAAGCAAAAGAGTTAGGAGATGAGTTAATAGTTGGAGTTGTTAGTGATGAAGAAATTGTAGCTAATAAGGGTCCACCGGTTTTATGCATGGAAGAAAGGTACGAGTTTGATTAGTTGCTCCATCTTTCATTGATCAAAATATTTTGTACAGAAAAAAAGTAGTTTAATGCATTACATTCCTCTTGATGCCTTATTTGTGTGAGTGGTGCCATAGAAAGCTGTACTTTTTGTGTCTACCTTAGGAATATTAGCTACACCTATATGTGTTACACGGAGCCTTAAAATCGAGTGACACGGTGGACTAAAGAAGATACACTGTAATTTTCTTCTTCCTTCACCACCCTGCCTGAGTAGGATAGGTGAAGAACAAATCCAGTCTGAAACAGAAAGGTTGGGTGTGGTTGCTAAAATTGTTTTGATAAAATGCAATAACTTTGGTAGTATGGATTATGAAATGCACAAGCTAATACAGTTCTTAAGAGGGACCTTAGTAAAGATGGTCTTGTTTTGGGGCAATCCATTTTTCATCTAGGATGACATCCTATAAACATGTTGATAACAATTTGTTATCAAGATTATGATGTATTATCCAGATGCACTAATTCAAGTCTTTGTTAACTATCAATGTGAGGCATCTTGATTGTAAATAATATTTTTCAAGATTCCACTTGCTTGAATGAAAATGATAGCTAGAAATCATGAACAATATCATAACTAACAACGCTTATCGTTGTGTCCTGCATTTATCCAGTCTACTGGTCCTTTGGCAACGGCTGCAACTAAGAGAGTCTTTTGTCTATGAGTAGCAAATCCTCTTTGATATTATCAATGGATCTTTCTTTATAAAAGAAAAAGTATCAAATCCTCATTGAGAATGAGATCCCATCGCACATGCAGTTTATCCCAGTACCATCTCTGGGCTGGTAGAATAACTGTGGAAAACTATATGATTAGGTTAAAGGTCTCTTGTCCATTTCAGGACTTTTATCAGCACTGTCCATTGAAGTTTGACCTTGCATCTTGATGAGCCTAAGAAAGTTTTGGCATAAAGTGGATTATATGGAGAAGAAACTTCTTGAAAGAAATTTCTCCTTTTAATTTATGCTTATTAGCTCTTGCATGTTCTCTGTGTGTAGACGTGAATGTCTTTTAGTTCTTGGAAGTTCAAATATAAATTAACACTCACTTTAATTACTTGACAAATAATTTAGTGTGGCTTGTTATGTGATACCATTTCTGTTTCAGTGTTTCCCGACCCTCACATGTATATCTAATTTAAGATTCTTTGCAGACTCGCCCTTGTTAGTGGGTTGAAGTGGGTGGATGAAGTAATTGCCAATGCTCCTTATGCAATTACTGAAGATTTTATGAACCGTCTGTTTACTGAGCATAAGATTGATTACATTATACACGGTGATGATCCCTGTCTACTGCCCGATGGAACTGATGCGTATGCACTAGCAAAGAAAGCTGGTCGTTACAAGCAGATTAAACGCACTGAAGGTGTCTCCAGCACAGATATTGTAGGTACTATATCTCTCCTATTCTGGTTCTGTTTTAAGATTTGATGTGTAAGCACATCATGCAATCTATTATGCTAATATAGATTAAATTCTCAAGAAATGTGCCTTATGTTTGTGGTTGACACTTATTTTTATTAAGATTGTTTTCTGTATAAAATGAACCCCCACCCCCCACCCCCCCACCCACCTCGTTCGTTTAATTGCAAATTCTTCCCGCCCCTAGCTTTTACTTTTTGCATACATATGTAATTAATAATGTACAGAGGCTATTAATCTTCCATTTTCTTTCCTCCTCTTCTTCTTCTTTTGCCCCTGGCCTCTTTCGATGGTTTTGTTAGCTATCTATGATCTTGCTATATTTCTCCCTAGACAAGAAATGAAAATAAATTGAAGAGATTGTTCAGTAAACATCCTGGAAAAAGTGAAGAAAAATAATGTTTCCTGGAACCACATACTAGAGCGATGAGTATGTTTTGTTTTCTCATAGATTTTACAATCATGTTTTGTAGGAAGGATTCTTTCATCTGCTAGAAGTATTTCTCAAGATTGCTCCAATTCATCTCTTCCCAGCAAAGATGATAATATGAACCATGTACATGCTGAGGAAAAAATGTCGAAGATCGATCACATATCTAGTTTTCTGCCAACATCTAGACGGATTGTGCAATTTTCGAATGGAAAGGTATCACAAGCTATACCCTCTACTTATTTGTGAGGCCTCATGCCAGATGTATATTGTTCCTTTTTCTATTTTGAATTTTCAATGTGAACATTATGAGTATGAACTTCACTGTAGAATTAGATTTTTTTTTTGAGTCGTTATGTCTGAACCTACACTTCAACAGTGCTCAAGGATAAAACTTTAGTGAGTCTCGCCTCAGATCATACCTGAAATGCCGGCTTATACTCAGAGGTGGATCTAGGATTTCAAAAGGATATGTGCTCTATTATGAAGAGGGCAGATCTAGAATTTACCTTTGATGGATTTAGTCTTTAATTCTTGCCATTAACTCATTCTATTGAAATTATAGGTTCAAAAATTATTCTTTTTCTTACAAATGTAGTGATATATCACACACACACACACACTATATATATATATATATATATATATATATATATATATATATATATATATATATATATATATATGTGTGTGTGTGTGTGTGTGTGTATATGTATGTATATATACATATACGTATGTATAAATGTATGTATATATGTTAGTCCGTGTCGAAACCCGAAAATGTTGGTATTTGTTGAGCCAGTTGACTATATGCTACATTGTCCAATACTACTACTTTAAACAAATACATTTAAACATTATATAAAAATTTTAGTAATAAAAGCCGAATAGGGATAGCAATCTGTCAAACTTGGGGAGTTAGAAAGAATAAACCAAATGAAGAAAGAAGGAAAAGAAAAGAAGTACTCCCCCGCTCAAATCTAGAAAAAGAAAGGAAAAATAGTAAGACAAACATTTTAAACTGATCCTGTAAAACTATAACATTACTATCCGTGGTCTAGGGAGAGGAGCTTGAATTCACGTGAAACCATATTCCTCCTGCCCTCCACCTAGTATGCCCCTGTTAATATTAGCAAAAAATTATGTAAATGAAGGTCTTTCTCATGGAGTTGATGAATCAGAATACATAGAGTTAACTTGGGCTAGTACTTACTAGGGAGTTCACTTGAGATAATAGATTGTCTATTCTTTGGGCAAACAAAAAATTTATTCTATTGTGGTGAACTGTGAACATGTATTAATAACTGAACCATGTCCTCGTCCATATGCAATATCGTATGCTTGAACCATGCTTGAGTAAATGAATTCACGCTTTCCAAGTTGAAACAACAATAATGGTGATAAAGTTACTTCCCGTTAGCTCATAGTGATTTACAGAAAACCCCAAGTTTCACTTCTCTTTTCTCATTGCAATCATTTCTGTTTGAGTTTTTTTTCCTCCTAGAGCCTTGGAAGTAATATTCTCCTCTTTTAATTCTTAGGGGCCTGGGCCAAATGCTCGAGTTGTGTATATTGATGGTGCGTTCGATCTTTTTCATGCTGGCCATGTGGAGGTAAATCTCTAATTTGGAATTTTGGAATTAGTCAGGCTTTATTATGTATATATAGTGTAATCATATGTGTGACTTTCTCCTATATTTAGCATATCTGTGATATTGTTAATCTGGATGGTTTATGGACTTCCTGTGAAGTTTGCTTCCTTCACTTGCATGTAATGCTAAGTTTCATGGATTTCGATGCAGTCTAAGTCATTATCCTTAATGATGTTGAGAATCAAGTAGCATTTTATATTAATTGCAATAAATACTTTTGAACCTCAAAGCTCATTATAATAGTAGATGATGTTTAATGATAGACTTAATATCCAAACTATTGAATTTTTATTTTTGCCTTTTATACATGATATGCTTAAATCTCCGATTCTAGTCTTTAACCTGCCTATAGTGTCTTCCATTTTTTTGCTCTGTAGTTCATTAAAATAGTGTCTTCTGACATTCGGCATCCTATACAGTTTTATGAGTAACAGACAATTTTTCTCCCTTCTCAGATTCTTCGAAGTGCCAGACAGCTTGGAGATTTTCTCTTAGTCGGAGTTTACACTGACGAGACTATCAGGTACATTTGTGTTAGTATATTACTTGCCTATTCTTGGTTATCTGTTGCTTTTCGATAACATCCTTTAAGTGATAACCCTGATTTTATTTGTCAATGGACAAACTGCACTGTTGATTAAAAGGCTCTGAGGTCACATCATTAAGTGACTGAACCCGTAATTATCTCAAAAAATCTTATTTTCATGTCAAGATATGCTGAATGTGATTATCTCTGTATTTTCACTTGCATGTTGAGATACCATGGTTTAGTTATGACTTTCTAAAAGAATTTCACAGTACTCCTTCAGAACCTGTTTTTATCTCATTATACACACTTTTTATGATTACGAAGATAGAGAATTAACTAATTTTATTTCTTGCAGCGAACTTCGTGGACATCAGTATCCACTGATGAATCTGCATGAGCGCAGTCTTAGTGTACTTGCCTGCCGCTATGTTGATGAGGTCATTATTGGTGCCCCTTGGGAAGTGACCCACGATATGGTAAGTTGCTTCAACCTTTTAGATATTTTCTTTCTCTCTTATTTCTAGTTTCTTTTGATTTGTCTACTTAATTGTACTGATTGTACATTCAAAAGATAAGCAAAACAGATGCTTCTCTTTTCCCTTTTTTCCCCTTCTTAAAAGAAATTTCTTCTGCATTTGTTGATTTCACATTGATGAAAAAGTGATATTTGTGTGTCCTTTACCCTTTGCCCTGCCATACAAGTATATAGTTATCCCTGGAAAAGGGGTTCTTTCTGAAAGCAAAGCAGACACATAGTCGCAAATTGACAGAAATGTAAAAGGCCTAAGGTTTCATTAGGTGATAGTTTAAAGATTATGTAAACAATTGATATTTTGGCTAGTTGTTATAAAATCCCAACAATCTGCATTATCATATATCTGAGGATTGATCGATGGCTCATTAAATTGGTGGACCCAATGACTTGGAGACTTCATACTCTCCCTTTAACTGTATACTAGCAAATTCTTCACTATCTCGTGGAATCATATTATCTTAATAGTACCGAGTAATGACCAGCGCAAGATTTACAGTTCATCACCATGAAAAATGTGCTACTGTAACTGAGAGCCTAATGTGCTACAGTTTGTGGATCATAAATAGTGCTTGAAACATTCATCAAAACACTTCAAAATGCAACAATATATGTGGTATTTACAGTTCTTTCACAAGAGTGTTTTGTTATAACAAGCTATTCTTTTTTTTTAGGAATCAGTTGTTTATTTTTCTCTCATCCTACTCTTAGACCTTCAAAGGAGAAAGTATTTACTCTGCATTTCTTGTTGGTGACTAATTTCCCTTTTTTTCTATTTGACATGGACTAGGTAACAACTTTCAATATTTCTGTGGTTGTACATGGGACAGTTTCTGAAAGGAACTCTTCTACAGGAGTAAGTATTTCCACAATGACATTTTCTGTTTTATCGCCAAAAAATAATATTAGAAGCACGTTGCTGAGTAAAATCTTGGGTGCTGCAGGAAGAACATGATCCCTATGCAGTTCCTAAAAACATGGGAATCTTCCGAGTAATTGAGAGCCCTAAAGACATTACAACCACTTCAGTTGCTCAAAGAATCATTGCCAACCACGAGATATATGTGGTAAGTGACACTTTCACATTTGTTGCTTAGTCGGTAGATTATACAGTGTTTTTACTCGCATGCCACTTGGAGAGAGGAGAAGACAAAAAGGCAGACTTGTAAAGAAGCAGTATTTGGATTGACTACATGCCCAACAGTATCAAATTTCTATAAATGATATAGACACTTGCGTGGATTGAAATTTAGTGTTGTGTTCTCTACTTCCGGTGTGATCTAGTTCATAAAGTGTTGATTGACTAGGAAAGTCAAAAAGCATTTGCGGTCAGAAAAATCACTAGTGTAATAGTAGCGTTACAAAGTAGGTTATAGATTTCCTATGATGTAACATTCCGTTGAGAAGCACTTGAAATCCTCCATATGCCACACTTGACTAACCACAATAGAGAATCCTAACTACAGGAGTTCTAGTTGTGCAATACATTACCTTAAGATTCCGCAACTGTAGGAGTGAAAATTTAGGGGTTTAACATATAAATTAAGTCCATTAAACAATAGTTATGTGTCCATAGCTTATATTTAGGTTTGAAAGCCCATATATGACTCCGCTTACCTCCTAGACCAACTTGCATTCTCAACTTGCCTGTTCTGTTCTGAAGAATCACGTCGCATGTCAATATTTTATTACATCCTTTGCTCTAGCATCCTCATTTTTAATGTGAAGATTTCACTGTTCTTTGTTTTCAATTGGTTCTCTATCATGGAGTTTGGCTCTAACGCGCCTTGTTGACTTGTGCAGAAAAGGAACACCAAAAAAGAAGCAAGCGAGAAGAAGTACTATGCAGAGAAGCGGTATGTTTCAGGCGATTAAGTTTTATGTTACAGTCTCCAGTGTGCCTCTTGTGGCTTCTGACTTTGGCAAAGCTGCTCTTTTATCAAGGTAGCTCGTCTTGTGTTTGTATTTGTTTGTATTCGAAATGTATACGTTCAAGGAGGTTTGCGAGATATAAGAAGAAAATTCATAGTCAGCAGATGTAGGTTTTTATTCATTTATTTATTTCTTGGTGGTTGTAGCTGATTTCCTAATCTCAAATCCATATTGATTCTTGTAAGTTAAGGAGCTGTTGTTCCATTCTTATTCTATAGTTAATCAGTTTCAATTTCAATTATTGAACTGTAATTACAGCAAGTTGTGGGTATTGTTTCTTAGAAACAAGTAAACTGAATATTTCTTCTCTCATTTTATGAAAGAAGTAGGGTCATTTGATGAGGATGACTTCAAGGTTTAGGGGTCAATTAAATGTTTAAATTGTATTATTTCCCATGAACATAAAATACACAGGTCTGGCAACTATCAAGTTTCTCCAATTCATAAATAAAATATCGAACGATAGCAAATCACATATTTCCATATTTCTTTTTGTGATTACAAACTCTCAAAATAATTTTATAACGAACTTGTCAACAAACAGCATACATTCTTTCATATGACTCGTGTTGAACAATTTCGTTCCCAAAGTGACTATTTTCCATTCCAGAATCTCCATCAGTGTAACCAAAATAGGCATAACAAAGAAAAAATCATATCCAAGACATGGTAATGATTTGCATTTTTACGTTGAGCTGAGACATCAGAAAACTATAAGCAGCTCATCCATCTGACATATTAGAGGCCATGACAGCTGACTTTTAAAACAACGGCCTCCCAAGCCTTTTCAATCCGCAATCTACTACTATTTACTTCACCCTCTTTTACCTAGCCGATGCTTACTTGCAAGAGGAGACTCATCAAGAGTTCTAATAATATCTAACAGTAATTATAACATCCTAATCCTTATGCCAATTACCGTACCAGGGAATCGGTGTTGATGTGTTCTGAGGCGGTTGAGTCGTAGTCATACAATGCTGTTGTTGCCAATGATGCAAACCATCATTCACTGCACCAGCATCGACTGCAATTCTTGGTTCAACGTCCACACTGTTATCTTCAATATCCATAGCTACTCCCTCCATATCTTCAGCATCCATCATATCTGAAACATCAGGTTGACTAAGGACTTCAGCTTCTGCTGCAGAAGGAAATTGAGATGGAACCCAAGGAACAACTGCCAGACATTCTTTTGCAGAACTAGAGTCGTCCTGTTGCGCTGCTTCATTAGCATCAACTAGTCTAAATGCATTTGTTGTGTTATCCCAGAAGACTTGACCTGCACAACATACAAAAACTGATTACTGAGCTTTAAAGTTTATTTTCACTTAGGTAAAACACTACCGTCTAATCAAATCAAGGAATATAAAACAGCAACCAGGTTATATGGCTCTGATCCCAAGGATCAAATTAGACTATCAAAAAGTTCTCGATCAGATTCTGATTTAAACCGTTCAAGATCAGACCAAATTTCTCTAAAAAGATAAAACAGTAACCCCTCCCTTTTTGGACCTCTAGCCAAAACAATTTTTTTCTTTCTAATCTAGTAACAGCGCATATCACGGATCTTGTTTTTATTAACACCTTTCTCAAAAAGACTCCATGCATACAGAATTCTGAATGTTCCTTAGCTCAGCTCCATGATCAGATCACTAAGAAAACAAGTTCCACAAAGAGAACAGGGATTTCTAACTTTTTTAACCAATAAATTCATCAAAAACGAAGACTGAGCTACTTGACCTACATCTGCATTGACAAAAGTTATTCTATGAAGTACCTAAAGTTTGCCTTACCATTTAAGCTAGCTCACATATTAAATGCAACTCCAATCAGCTCATCTTCAACTGATGTATTGCTAATTTACCCGTTGGGAAGATTTACACATTAGCAGAACTGATAGATTCAAGGCCAATTCCTCCTCGTGACCTCTCCCAAATTTAGACAGAGCTTCATTATTACATTTCGAGTTGTGGAACTCAACAAGTTCTTAAAACAAGAAACAGACCACCAACAATTCGATACTATGTTCATCCTGTTGATCTCAAGGTGATCTAAACCATATTAATATAACCTAAATAAGCTATGCATTCGATTTTTTTCAATAAAACTACCAAATGATCTCATATAAACTAAATTAACAACTAAAAGTATAGAGACTAGAGACTTACTTTTGAAACCATTAAGGAACTGGGGATCCACTTTAACGGAGAAATTAGAAGGGGAATGCATAGGCTGTGTGTTCAGGGGCTTGAATAGCACAATTGCCCTCTCGTCATTCTCGGGCACACTTGGCAGTTCCTCAATTACTAGACCCCTATTTACTGCATTGCTTCCGAAGCTGGGATAAGTTGTTGCTTGCTCAAAAGCTATAGGAATCTCTGGTTCTTCAACCTCTTCTATTATGGGAGGCAACACCGCATCCTAAACATAAGAGTAAAAAGAAAAAAAAAACATCACTAACATACACAGGCAATTCCTTCAAAAACAAACTGAAAGGGGATAGCATTAGAACATTCTTTGATTTATCCTAAGTTCGGCAAAATTAAGTTCTAACAAATCAACAACACATCAATCCCCAACTAGTCGGAGTCAGCTATAGGAATCCTCTATATTCATCCTGCTCCTAAGTTAAAAAGGCAGCCCCGTGCTCTAAGCTCTGGAGTCCGAAGAAAGACTGGATTACAACTGTTTCCACGCGAATCTCCTGATCACATGAAGGAAACTGCAACTAGTACCCCAAGGTCCATACAATATCAAATCCAAAAATCCACCTCAATCAACACTATATGCATTCTCCCCTAGTTTTTTTAAGTTCATACAATTCCAATACTCAAAAAATCAAGCTCTACCTCCATTAATTAAAAAAAAATTACAAAACCATCATAATAATCACTTATTTCAACAGAATTTCATAAACTTGCAGTTAAAAACAGAAGAATTTCGACTTTTACCAGTCGACGAATTTTTCTGGCGGGAGAGGAAAGTGAAAAATCAGAGAATTCATCATTAACATCTTCCAAATCCTTCCTCTTCATCTTCAATGTATAGTATGGCTTCATATTCCTCTTGCGTCCAAAAAAAACCCTAAAAAGCTATCAGAGACCACTTTGCACAACCTACCTACTTCTCAAACGATCGATCAGAGCACCAACAAGAATATTGTTAGGTAGAGAATTGAGAGCTAGGTTAATGGAAGTGAAAGAAGAAAGAGGTTGGGAATTTCAGTTATAGAAAGATTAATGGAAGCTTGTAGATTCTTCTCACAAGTCCAGATTTGTCTGGAACTTTGGTGCATATAGAGAGAAAGAAATTGTGGGCCTTACTTTACTCGGGTTGGGGTCCCACTAAAGAAACCAAATAGTCCTATTATAATTTGCTATGCATTAATTAGTGTGTCTAACTAATGATATCAAATAAGATTATTAATTATATATTATATTCCATTAAACAATTTCTAATAATATACTAATATAATTCAAATATTGTACCAACTTTGTTACTTGACTCATGATGACACGTACCGTAAGTTACTAGTAGGTTACTCATACATTGGAACAACAAAAAACAAACATACTGGGTAGAATCAACGATCGATAAGAAATTTATTACAAAAGACTAGGAAAAAAACTATATACATTTGCATATAGGCCGAACTAGGACGCCATCAGCTCACCCTCAAATCTCTGAAGATTTCCGCAGTCAAATAAATCATTATGGACGGCTGGTGTTAGAATCTACATCAAGAAAACAAATGCAACATGAGTTTCAAAACATAGGTCGATTGAGCTTGGACATTAAAAACAACATGAAAAGCGAAAAACTAAAAAGTGACAAGAGGTCAAATGAATAAAACGATAACAAAAAGTCCAACTACCACAAGTGTAGAAAGAACGGAGTAGTTAAGTAAACGAGCTATCTATAACCTAACTGCACTCCATAAGCCTAGAAGATACACTCATGCGCAATTGGAAAGTAAATAATTCAAACGGACACCCTATAAGCCCGATTAGTACACAAAAGAGCTAAGGATAACACTAGCTATTCCAAAACTGAACCATCCAACCCTAGATAAAAATAACGACAAAAGCATCCCCGAAGAACCTAATAGAGCATCAAGAACCCAATAAAACATCATATCATGACTTAAAACAAACTAAAAAAACAGATTTAGACTCTAATCACAATTAGTGAACATGCACCGAGGCCTCAAACACCATCTAGTAAAAATGTGAGACCTCAAACTGTAGCTAAAGGAAGGATGTCAGGCCTCGAACCATGGTTATAAGGCTTTGAACACCTCCAAATAATATTATGGGACTTGTACCAAAAAAATTAAAATTGACTCTGTTAATTGATCTCACTCGACTTAAAAAACATGTGCCCCAACAAGTTGCAACTCAAATCAACTCAAACAAAGCTCCATATCTAATACTATCAACTTCTAAATTTGCGAAAATGATCTGAATTTTTGAGTTGATCACAGAATATATCCCCATTAAATTAACCCCGAGAACTTAAGACTTGATCGCGTTCACAGTAGTCAACTAGGTTGGATCAACGAGGACTATTCTTCGTGAACATCTAAACTTATATTCATGAACGTAAAGAGTTGTCGTTTCATCGAGGAGTTTCTTATTTGCACCGCAAACTCCTTCCTTTCGACGTCAAATCACGCATCTTTCATTCATAGTGTTCGGATTTTGTTATGTCTATCACATATATTAGCTTAATCACATTATTTATACTCAAAACACATGAATATATGTGAAATTATTTTGTAACTTAAGCTGATCATGGGTAAAATACGACATTGAACATATAAGTTCGCCAATTAATAATCTAAGAAAAAATTGTTCCAGAACCTCTTTCAATCACTCAAGGAAACATCAACTTGAGCTAAATTAGATTTATATAAATATAAGAATAAAAAACATCTACTTTCTATTAAAATATTAAATAGATGTTTTTTAAGTTTGGAGAGTATTTTATTTATTTTTATTTAGGAAAAGAGTCGTCACTTAATTTTTTAGAAAGATTAGACAACTTTAAATTTCAAAAGATTTAAAATCGAAAAATCAATTGAATATAAAAGAGAACATTCTTGTCTAAAATAAGACTGAAGTAAAGAAAGTTTCAATAAATTTCAAATAAAAGATTTATAATTAATTAATACGAGAATAACTCATCGGAGAATTTGAATTAAGTTTAAACTTTAAGATTTGTTATAAAGCAAGTAATTACTAAACAAATTAGTAGTTTTTTAAAAGAATATTTAAATAGTATTTTTTTTTTAAAATATAAGTTTTAAAAAATAATGAAAAATATTATTTGAGCTTTTTTAAAAAAATTTAAAGGTTCTTTTAATCTTCACTGATGTTCTTGCTAAGTAAGATGACTAGGCTGGAACTAAAGTTTTTATTCTTTCCCTATCATATATCTCCAATAACACATAAAGTCAATGTAATATGAATATATTATGTTAATACTATTAGATGGTTTATACAAACTCATATTTTGATGCAATATTTTTTTTCTCTCAAAGTTTCAGCAAATAAGAGATCTAATTCCGAAAAAGGAAGAAAAATTCTAATCTCGGAATATCTAAAAGAAGATATTACTAACATGCATATTTGATTAACTTATTTATAAAAAAAAATCAGTATTTAGAATTGTAACCAAAAATTAAAGTAACCGATCATTTTATCTTACCTGAACGTTATGGCACCCATGACCTCCAAATCCTAGATCGGACCCTGATTTCAATAAGTATATCAAATGAATCTGTAGTTATTTAATATAAACATATTTGTATTCATGTAGTTTTTTGTATTCATTTTTCTCTTTAAATTATGTATCCTTTCCTAAGTCGTATTCATTCCAATAGGTATATTATTTATATTTGTATTCATTCTAGTTTTTACACTGTATTTTGTATAATGATATATAAAATACAAAAATAATATGATGGGAAAGTGAAAATAAAACTGAAAAACAATAAATGAATATTTGTTGTAATCATTCTTAAATAAAATACATAACTAGTTGGTATACCTTTGGAATGAACATAAATTACGAACTAATACAAGATTCATATACTATGCAACCTGAGATTTTGAATAAATACAAATATTAAAAGCACACGTATTGGTTTGAATACGAATTGAGAGATATGAAAAATTATAAAGAGAAAAACTATAAAAACAAAACAAACTAATAAAAAGTTGTTATTCCTATAAATAAAATACACAACTAGTTCGCATATCGTTATGATGAATACAAATTAAGAAAAATACAAAATTCATGACTATACAACGTGAGATTTTGAATGAATGCAAATATTGAAAGCATACATATAATGGTTTGAATACAAATTGAAAAATAATACAAAAATCTAAAAGAAATTATAAATGCAAAAAAAACTATTAGGAAATTATTCTTCACTTTGGTGTTCTTCATGTTTTTCAAAATTTGATGAAATAATGTATATTGATTGTTTATCAACCAAGAAAATCCTTGAATTAATGTATAGATTTTGTTGAAAAATCAAATTTTGAATAACTTTTGTTCGAAGAATAAATAAAATTTGGGAACTTGAAAGGTGGGAATTTTTTTTTAGAGAATGACATGAAAAAGGGAGAAACAAGATGAGAAGAGAATATTATATTTATTTTTTTATTTTAAATTTGTTATTGGTTAGAGTTTGGATGGAATCTTTTAATTTATAAAAGGAAATCCCAAAAATAATAAATATGAATACAAATTATTTTTGAAAATATTATCATTATGATAAATTAAACAAATATTTTAAAGTGTTGTTATCTTAACTAAATATGTTTATATTATGTCTATATAGCTAATTTTCTCATAAATAATTAAGAGGGAGAAGTATTGGGCCCAAGTATGGTTTCTGTCTATCTGGGTCAATACTTCGGCCTAATTCATGATTTTGGGCTTTGGCCCAATCTCCCTGTCCTAAAAGGAAAAAATACATAAATTGATACATTTTAATAAATAATTATTTATTTTAGTGATATTTTTTATTTATTACAATTTATAGCAATATTATGTTAAATATGTGATATGAATTAAAAATGAATTATGTATGCAATATATATGAATTATAATTGTTTTTTAAAATATATTATGTTTGTTTGGTAAAATTTGACACATTGTATTATAAAGAAAAAATTACATAAATTGATACATTTTAATAAATAATTACAGATTTTAGCTATACTTTTTATTTATTATTATTTATAGCAATATTATGTTAAATTTGCTATATGTATTAAAATTGAATTATGTATGCAATTTATATGAATTATAATTGTTTTTTGAAATATATTATATTTGTTTGGTAAAATTTTGACATATTATATTATAAGTGTATTAAAATGTCTGATAAATGTATGATCTATCATTAAAACTTTTATTATATGTAAATGATAAATTGTTCTTTGTAATATGTATTAAACTTGTAATATAAATGAATTAAAAGTGATTAAATGAAAAAAAACATTTATTGCTATAAATAGTAAATATTTTTATTAGTAGTATATTTATGTATATTTCCCTATTATAAATGTATTAAAATGTGTGATAAATGTATTATCCATCATTAGCACTTGTATTATATGTGAATAATAAATTGTTCTTTGTAATATGTATTAAACTTGTATTATAAATGAATTAAAACTGATCAAGTGAAAAAAAATGTTACAAATGATAAATATTTTTTTATTATAGTATATTTATGTAAGTTTTCCGTCCTAAATCTAGCAATAGGGCTGCCAAAATAGATGGGTTTATTGCCCATTTATCTCAAAATTCGAGGAATTGACACAGATAGACAACTATTATATACAATTGGAAACATATAGCTCAATATTGATTGAACAACTTTCACATATACCAAATACAAAATTCATACTTGTATGTTATAGCGTTTTCATAATTGCACTCCATAGCAAACATAAATATGTATTCGCTATACATATACAAAGAAACCAATTGTATAATGTATAAATTATAGGAATCACATAGTATGAGATATAAATTACATTCTATTCCTATTAGTTTTTATTTTACAGAAATCCCTTAAAATAAGAGGATATGAATACATAAGTGGTGGCCGAATACATAATTTATGATACATTCAAATATGACGTTGTGCGCTTAAAAAGAAAAAAAATAACGTAAATTTTATTTTAATTATTTCAATCCCATAAATCACTAATAACATGTTGTAAATACTCCATCTAATACCTAACAGGTTCACAAATTTGAGATTTCACATTCACAACTTCTTCATCGAGGAACCATTACTGCCGAAAAAGTTCTAAATTCAAATAACTCAAAAAAATCATTGTAGAAGATGAATATATTGATTTTGTTGAAGTTGGGTGAGTGATGTGATTTATGAAGTGTTAGGTTATTAGCATTTTAATATTAATATTTAACATATTAAATTGCTTTAATTTGGAGTTATAAGAATGAACATTGGAATGGATGACTTCTACATCATCCATTAGCATTGGTTATCCATCAATGTATGTCATTCTTAATTCCTCCATTACTCTTTGTAACCTATGTAACTCCCATTGTAACCTATGAAATTCCTAAGGCCATTATCTTCACTATTTACTACCTCCATTATCTTCCTATTCATTGCTAGGAAGACTTCTTGTAGTATAAATAGTGGTAGTCTTCATTTGGTTTTAGAGACACACAATTCATAAGAGAAAACAAAGAGTGTAAGAGTTAGTCTAAAAGAGAGTTCTTATTAGTTGAAGGGAGATGTTCTTTTTTGTGGAGCTTTGGGCTCAACTCTTGTCCAAAGTTGTTGAGTTATACTTTGTGAAGGCTGTTGTATCCTGGAGGGGACAAATCAAAGAGGACTACTTCTGGACCAGTGAAAACATTTGTTGCAGTGGGCTTGAATCTCCTTAAAGAGAGCGAGATATCCGCGCCTCAGCCTGAAGAGATTACTTTCTTCATTTTATTTTCAATTGTAATCTTGCAATTTTATTATCTTGTAAGTTTTTTCAGTAACAATTTTAAGGAGATTCAAAGATGGCTACAATTGAAAAAATCGCGGATGTCAAGATGGGAGATCTTAACAAGCCATTTCGGTTCAATGGTAACCATTTCAAAAGATGGAAGGGTAAAGTACTTTTCTACTTAAGTCTTCTCAATGTTTCTTACGTTTTAACCGAGAAGAATCCAAATAAAGAAGACATCACCACTATGAACGATGATGAAACTATTTCTCATCTAGAGAAAGTGGAAAAGTACGATGGTGATTCTTATAAGTGTCGGTATTATCTTCTTAATTGTCTATCTGATAATTTTTATGATTATTATGATAGAACTTACTCTAGTGCAAAGAAAATTTGGAAGGCATTGCAGAGTAAATATGATACCGAAGAGGCTGGAACGAAAAAATATGTAGCTAGTGGATTTTTTCGTTTCCAAATGGTGGAGAAAAAATCAGTGGTAGCTCAAGCTCAAGACTTCATCATGATTGTTGGAGAGCTTAGGTCCGAAGAGGTTAAAATTGGAGATAACCTTATTGTTTGTGGCATAGTGGATAAACTTCCACCTTCTTGGAAGGAATTTCAAAAAACTATGCGCCACAAACAAAAGGAAACCTCTCTTGAAACCTTGATAATGAAAATCCGCATGGAAGAAGAAGCAAGAGGCCAAGATGCACTTTTACAAACAGAAGAGAACAACATCACAACGAAGGTAAATTTAATTACTTCGAATAATGCTAATCCTGAAACGCACAAAAATACTTCTTTAAAGCCTAAGAAGAAAAAATTCAATAAAAATAATGGTAGACCTCTCAAGAAAAATAATGGTGAAAATCACCAAGCACAAAATCAACAAGTTCAAGAAAAGAGACCATGCTTTGTTTGTGGCAAGAGTGGGCATATTGCTCGATTTTGCAAATTTCGGAAACGTGATCCTAACCCTCAGGCAAATGTTACCGAAGAACCTTTTGTGGCGGTAATTACCGACATAAACATGGTTGAGAATGTTGATGGATGGTGGACTGATTCTGGTGCAAACCGTCATGTCTGTTATGACAAAGACTGGTTTACAAAATATACTCATTTTGAGGAGCCCAAAACCATCATGCTTGGTGATGCTCACACTACTCAAGTGCTTGGAAAGGGAGATGTTGAATTGTGTTTTACTTCTGGAAGGATATTAACATTGAAAGATGTACTTTATACTCCTTCTATTTGATGTCTACTTTTCTTCTTAATAAAGCAGGCTTTAAATAGATTATTGAATCTGATCAATATGTAATAGTGAAGAAAAGTATTTTTGTGGGGAAAGGGTATGCATGTGATGGGATGCTTAAGTTGAATGTTGAAATGAATAAAACTTCTACTTCTGTTTATATGCTTTCTTCTACTAATTTTTGGCATGCTCGTTTGCGTCATATTAATGATGTTGGAATCATGAGTAGTTTAGGATTAATCCCAATGGTTAAAAAGAATTTTGAAAAATGTGAGGCTTGTAGTAAAGCCAAGATCACTAAAAGGCCTCATTTTCAAGTTGAAAGAAAAACTGATTTGTTAGAATTAGTTCATACTGATATTTGTGAACTTGGTGGAATTCTAACTCGTGGAGGTAATAGATATTTTATCACTTTCATTGATGATTTTTCTAAGTTTACATATGTTTACTTGATGAAAAATAAAAGTGATGCTTTTGAAAATTTCAAAACTTATCTCAATGAGGTTGAAAATCAGTTTGAAAGAAAAATAAAAAGAATTAAAAGTGTTAGATATGAATCAAATGAGTTTAATTCTTTTGTTAGATCATTGGGAATAATTCATGAAACTACTCCTCCTTACTCTCCTTCGTCTAATGGAGTAGCAGAAAGGAAAAATAGAATTTTGGTTGAATTGACTAACGCCATGCTTATTGAATCACATGCACCTTTGAATTTTTGGGGTGAAGCTATCTTAACTGCTTGTTATGTGTTGAATCGTGTGCCTCATAAAAAGTCTAAATTGACACATTTTGAATTGTGGAAAGGTTACAAGCCATGTTTGGGATATCTAAGAGTTTGGGGTTGTCTAGCCTTTGTGAGGCTAATGGATCCCAAGATTACAAAGTTGGGTAAGAAAGTTACTACTTGTGCTTTTCTTGGTTACGCTTCAAATAGTACAGCCTATAGATTTTTTAATCTTGAAGATAATATAGTAATAGAATCTGGTGATGCTATTTTTCATGAAAATAAATTTCATTTTGATACTAAAAATAGTGGGGGGTCAAAGGATTGAACAAAATATTTTGTCACTACCTAGTTCTTCTACTTCAACTTTGAAAAATAAAGAAGTTGTTGATTTTGAGTTAAGAAGAAGTAAAAGAGCTACAGTAGAAAAAGATTTTGGTCCTGATTTTTATGTGTTTAATGTTGAAAATGACCCTCTAACTTTGAAAGAAACATTATCTTCACATGATTCTATTTTTTGGAAAGAGGCTGTAAATGATGAAATGGAATCTCTAATTTCTAATAAAACTTGGAAGTTAGTTGATTTACCACCGGGTTGTAAAACAATTGGTTGTAAATGAGTCTTACGGAAAAAGTCGAAACCGGATGGATCTATTGATAAATACAAAGCTAGGCTAGTTGCAAAAGGTTTTAAACAACTAGAAGGCCTAGAATTTTCTGATACTTTTTCTCCGGTAACAAGAATTACATCCATTAGACTTTTAGTTACTATGGCTGCAATTTTTGATTTGCAAATTCATCAAATGGATGTAAAAACTGCTTTTCTAAATGGAGTCCTAAATGAAGAAATTTATATGACCAACCCGAGTGTTTTGTTGAAGCAGGCCAAGAAAGCAAAGTATGTAACTTACTAAATCTCTATATGGCTTGAAACAGGCACCAAAGCAATGACATGAAAAGTTTGATTCCTGCATGATTGAAAATTGTTTTAAAACAAATGAGTGTGATAATTCTCATATGATTATTTGCCTATATGTTGATGATTTGTTGATCTTTGGCTCTAACATGAATGTTATTGATGAAGCTAAAAATGTTCTTAGAAGCCATTTTGATATGAAAGATCTTGGTGAGGCAAATTTTATTCTTGGAATAAAAATAACAAGAACATGTGAGGGGATTTCCCTTGACCAGTCACATTATGTTGAGAAAAATTTGAAAAAATATAACTTTCATGATTCCAAGCATGTTGCTACTCCTTTTGATTCAAGTGTTCACTTATTTCCTGTTGAAAGTGAAAATGATGTAATAAATCAAAAGGAATATTCTAGTATAATTGGAAGTTTGAGATATGTGACTGATTGCACTAGGCCTGATATTGCATATGCAGTAGGAGTACTTGACAGGTTTACAAGCAAGTCAGGTAATGAACATTGGCATGCTATAACAAGAGTTATGAGATATTTGATTGGAACAAAAAATTGTGGTTTGTTCTATAAAAAATATCCTACTGTACTTGAAGGCTTTTGTGATGCGGATTGGAACACTTTGTCAGGTGATTCCTGTTCTACCACTGGTTATGTATTTACTTTAGGTGGTGGTGCTGTTTGTTGGAGATCAAAAAAGCAAACTATAATTGCTAACTCTACCATGGAGGCTGAACTAATTGCTTTAGCTTCAGCTAGTGAGGAAGCGAATTGGTTAAGAGATTTATTGTTTTAAATTCCTTATTTTGAAAAACCAATTCCTCCTATTTTAATACATTGTGATAGCACCGCTGCAATTGGTAGAGTTCAAAACCGTTATTACAACGGTAAATCCAGACCTATAAGGAGGAAACACAGTAATGTAAGAACGTATTTGACAAATGGTACCATTAATGTTGATTATGTCAAATCTTGTGATAATCTTGCAGATCCTCTTACGAAGGCCTTAACAAGAGAAAAGGTCTGGAGCACATCGAGGGGGATGGGATTGAAGCTTACAAATCCTTGAGTCATATATGAGGAAACCCAACCTGGAGACTAGAGATCCTATAACCAGGTTCAAAGGGAAAAACTAATCATATGATGACTTGTTGTGAAAAATGCACTATTTTTTTCCCTCCCTATGATGTGAGTGCATTATTTCCTGTAGTTTGTGAAGGTTGAGTTGATAAAACTCTTAATGAATATCTGTAGCCCGTATGGGTGGAGTGTTAATCTTACAGGAGCACTCTCGACAGATTTCACCTATGTGATGTGTGGAAGTAGGTCGCTTCCTATGAGAATGGGGCTTATTCTCAAATGCACTCATGAAACCGGGATAGCACATGGCCATAACGTGCTGGCTGTTAAAGCTCATGTCAACACCTTGATTATTATGTGTGAGCAGTGATATTTTATTTCCCTTAAGCAGTCATAGTTCAAGTCTGAGACCACTACGACTCTGGAGTAAAAGTTACTGTTTCACTAAGTGGAGGTTCAATGCAGAGCACACCTTCATTATGCATAGTATTCTTCCTTCAATTGGTATACTCTCTTATCTAAATATTAAAATGAGTGGGGGATTGTTAGGTTATTAGCAATTTAATATTAATATTTAACATATTAAATTGCTTTAATTTGGATTTATAAGAATGAACATTGGTATGGATGACTTCTACATCATCCATTAGCATTGGTTATCCATCAATGTATTTCATTCTTAATTCCTCCATTACTCTTTGTAACCTATGTAACTCCCATTGTAACCTATGTAACCTATGTAACTCTCATTGTAACCTATGAAACTCCTAAGGCCATTATCTTCACTATTTACTACCTCCATTATCTTCCTATTCATTGCTAGGAAGACTTCTTGTAGTATTAATAGTGGTAGTCTTCATTTGGTTTTAGAGACACACAATTCATAAGAGAAAACAAAGAGTGAAAGAGTTAGTCTAAAAAAGAGTTCTTATTAGTTGAAGGGAGGTGTTCTTTTTTGTGGAGCTTTGGACTCAACTCTTGTCCAGAGTTGTTGAGTTATACTTTGTGAAGGCTGTTGTATCCTGGAGGGGACAAGTCAAAGAGGACTACTGCTGGACCGGTGAAAACATTTGCTGCAGAGGGCTTGAATCTCCTTAAAGAGAGCGAGATATCCGCGCCTCAGCCTGAAGAGATTACTTTCTTCATTTTATTTTCAATTGTAATCTTGCAATTTTATTATCTTGTAAGTTTTTTCACTAACATGAAGCTTGTTGGACAATCTGTTTCATTTATGAATTGAAGCGACAAGATTGTAGTAGTACCCTAAGTTGATGTCACGACCCAAATCGAGCCGCGAGTGGCACCCACACTTATCCTACTATGTGAGCGAACCAACCAATCTAAACCCCATCATTTCAAACATAATGAACAAAATACAATGCGGAAGACTTAAAACTCATTAACTAAATCAATCAAATAACTTCTAAAATTTATCAATCATTATCCCCAAAATCTGGAAGTCATCATCACAAGAACATCTATCCTCAAATTACTAAATCTAAGAGTATCTAGGAAACTAAAATAAATAAAAAGCTAGTCCATGCCGGAACTTCAAGGCATCAAGACATGAGGAAGAAGATCCAGTCCAAGCTAGAAGCATTAGCTCACCCTGAAATCCGGTGTAATGAAGACTGGCTAGAGTTGCGGTTGAGTTGAAGACGACGGCACGTTTGCTGCACTCCACAAATAACAAAGAAAAAAACATACAAATAGGGGTCAGAACAAAACACAAGTACTGAGTAGGTATCATCGGCCAACTCAAAATAGAAAACAGTATATATCAGATAATATCATAAAATCAACTACAATACTCAACAGGTAGCAACAACAAGTACTATAATCATTAATAAGTACGCCAAGTACACCCATGAGGACTCAAGCCTCAATACCATACTCATTTGGGAAATAGGTTCATTAAATTGAGTATATTAACATATTTCAAGATTCATTCTCTTTACTATCCTGGTGTCGGAACGTGACACTCCGATCCTCATCATACTATCCTGGTGTCGAAACGTGACACTCCGATCCATATTCTATCCTGGTGCCGAAACGTGACACCCGATCCATATACTATCCTGGTGCCGGAACGTGACACCCGATCCATATACTATCTTGGTGTCGGAACGTGACACTCCGATCCATATTCTATCCTGGTGCCGGAACGTGACACCCGATCCTCTAATCTCATTACTTTAGTTCATCAAGCCTTCTTTTATACCAAGGCATCATCAATCTCATTACTTTAGTTCATCAAGCCTTCTTTTATACTAAGGCATCATCATTAACAAAGTAAATTTAGGATTTAAGATTCAATAGCCTCATCATGCTAATTCATCACAATTCGATAATCATATCATGCAAGCACACAATTAAGCATATAGAAGACTTTATAATACTACCCAACACATATCATTCGCTATTAAGAGTTTACTACAATTAGCATAAACCATAGCCTACCTCCACCGAAGAATTGTAATCAAGCAAGCTAATCCTCAAAGTTGCGTTTTTCCTCTCTCTCGATCGATCGTTCTCCCTCTCTTTGTTCTTTCTATTTTTCTTATTCAAACCCCTTTTTCTTTTACCCTAATTAGCATATAATTAAGTATAAAAGATGACAAAAGTAACCCACTAATTAACTCAAGGTTATCTCCTTTAACCCTCAAGCAATTGAATTATTAATATTAACCCACTTACTTTATAATTATAAGCAGGAATAGTCCAAAACGCCCCTTAAAACTTTTAACAGAAATCCGACCCAGCCAGGGTTACGCAGTCTGTGACGGCCCGTCGTGCCTGCGACTGTCCGTCCTGCTGCTTCCGTCACAAAGTTTAGAGACTAAATTTCACTAAAGGGTTTATGACGGTCCGTCGTGCCCACGACGGTCCGTCCTGCCATTTCGTCGCGAAGTTCAAAGAGTCGATCTCAGTACCCAAATTTCTGAATTCTAAGTGTTTTGGAACGAGACCCCCTCGACGGTCCGTCGTGCCCATGACGGTCCGTCGTGGGATCCGTCGACCAAGACAGTTTTTCCAGAAATAAAATCTACTGCTCAAAACGACTAAACAGGTCGTTACAATAGATACCAATTTACCCATCGTTCGTCCTCAAACGATCACAAGAAGAAAAACAAGGGCGAAAAGGAGTAATTGAATCTGTAAACATGTAAACAGGTGTGGGTATCTTTCTTGCATATCAGCCTCCTTCTCCCAAGTGGACTCTTCAACTGGTCGATTCTTCCATTGAACTTTGATGGATGCAATCTCCCTTGATCTCAACTTGCGGACTTCTCTATCTAAAATAGCAACAGGCTCCTCCTCATAAGACAAATTCTCATCAAGCAGAACCGAATCCCAACGAAGGATGTAGTTTCCATCCCCATGGTATCTTTTCAACATAGACACATGAAATACCGGATGCACTCCTTATAGTCCTGGGGGCAAGGCCAATTCATAATCTACCTCCCCCACGTGCTGCAGAACTTCAAATGGACCAATATACCTTGGGCTAAGCTTACCTCGCTTACCAAACCGCATCATCCCTTTCATGGGCGAAACCTTCAGCAAGACTTGTTCACCCTCCATAAACTCCAAATCTCTAACCTTTCGATCTGCATATTCTTTCTGCCTACTTTGAGCCGCTAAAAGCTTTTCTTGAATGCATTTCACTTTATCTAGCGATTCCCTCAGAAGGTCAGTACCCCAAGGTCTAACTTCAAATGCATCAAACCACTCAATGGGAGACCTACATCTTCTCCCATACAGTGCTTCAAATGGGGCCATATCAATACTTGAGTGATAGCTATTGTTGTAGGAGAACTCTGCTAAGGGTAAGAAGCTATCCCAATGGCCACCAAATTCTATCACACATGCACGAAGCATATCCTCTAACACTTGAATCGTTCGCTCAGACTGACCATCGGTCTGAGGATGGAACACAGTACTAAGGTCCAACCTAGTACCCAATTCCGCATGCAATATTTTCCAAAACTTAGAAGTAAACTGCGTACCTCTATCTGATATGATGGAGAGTGGAACCCCATGCAATCGAACAATTTCTGAGATGTACAGTTTGGCTAACTTTTCTGCATTGTAAGTCACCTTGACCGGAATGAAATGAGCAGACTTAGTTAACCTATCAACAATCACCCAAATAGAGTCATACTTACCCATTGTCTTTGGAAGACCAACCACGAAGTCCATTGTGATTCTCTCCCACTTCCATTCCGGAATGGGCATTCTCTGAAGTGTTCCTCCAGGCCTCTGGTGTTCATACTTTACTTGCTGACAATTCGGACATTTGGCAACAAACTCCACAATGTCACGCTTCATTCTACTCCACCAAAAATGTTGCTTTAGGTCACGATACATCTTGGTTGCACCCGTATGTATAGAATACCTTGAACTATGAGCCTCTATAAGAATAGTGTGGATCAAATCATCGACGCGGGGTACACATACCCTTCCCTTAATTCTCAAAACACCTTCCTCATCGATTTGTGCTTCCTTAGCCTCTCCTCGCAACACCTTATCTCGAATCCGGATCAGTTTCTCATCAATAAACTGTTTCCCCTTAATCTTGTCAAGAAAGGAAGATCTTGCCTCCACACAGGCCAAAAATCCTCCCTTCTCATTTACTTCTAACCTCATAAGGTCATTAGCCAGAGTCTGAACCTCTCTAGCCAATGGGCGTCTTGAAACTTGCAAGTGAGCTAGACTTTCCATGCTTCCTGCCTTTCTACTTAACGCATCTGCCACTACATTAGCTTTTTCCCGGATGATACAAAATAGTGATATCGTAGTCCTTCAGTAGTTCCATCCACCTCCTCTGTCTCAAATTCAAATCTTTCTGAGTAAAAACATACTGTAGGCTACGATGATCCATATAGACTTCGCACTTAACCCCATATAGATAGTGTCTCCATTGCTTTAATGCAAACACTACCGCAGCCAACCCCAAATCATGGGTCGGATAGTTACGTTCATGCACTTTTAATTGCCTCGAAGCATAAGCAATCACATTCTTCTCTTGCATTAGCACTGCACCCAAACCCGAATAGGATGCATCACAACAGACAATGAAATTCTTACCTTCCACTGGCAAGGTAAGAATTGGCACAGTAGTCAACAAAGTCTTGAGCTTCTGAAAGCTTTCTTCGCACTCGTCCGACCATACAAATGGAACACTTTGCTTAGTCAAATTTGTCAGTCGGGAAGCAATAGAGGAAAATCCCTTGACAAATCGACGGTAGTAGCTAGCTAAACCAACAAAGCTCCTTACCTCTGTAACATTAGTAGGTCTCTCCCAATTCTTCACTGCTTCAATCTTAGATGGATCCACCATCACCCCATCCTTAGAAACCACGTGCCCCAAGAAGGACACTGAATCTAGCCAAACTCACACTTGGAGAATTGGCATAAATCTTTTTCTCCCTCAACATTTCCAATACAATTCTCAAGTGCTCCTCATGTTCTTTCTTGCTCTTTGAGTATACCAATATATCATCAATGAATACAATGACAAAGAGATCCAGATATGGCTTAAAAATCCCATTCATCAAGCTCATGAAAGCGGCAGGGCATTGTAAGCCCAAAAGACATTACTAAGAACTCATAATGCCCTACCTGGTCCGAAAAGCAGTCTTGGGCACATCCGTTGCCCGTATTTTCAATTGATGATAACCAGATCTCAAGTCGATTTTTGAGAAGTTACAAGCACCTTGTAACTGATCGAACAAATCATCGATGCGAGGAAGGGGGTACTTGTTCTTAACAGTTACCTTATTCAGTTGTCTGTAGTCTATGCACATCCGAAAACTCCCATCCTTCTTCTTCACAAACAAAACAGGAGCACCCCAAGGAGATGCACTTGGTCTAATGAAGCCTTTTCCTAACAGTTCTTGAAGTTGAGCCTTTAACTCTCTTAACTCAGTGGGAGCCATTCTATAAGGGGGTATAGAAATGGGGCGAGTACCCGGTTCAAGATCAATGCAAAAGTCAATATCCCTGTCCGGTGGCATACCAGGAAGATCTGCAGGGAACACATCCAGAAACTCAAGGACTATCGAGACCGACTAAATTGAAGGTACTTGGGTAGTGTCATCCCTGAGATGTGCCAAGAAAGCTAAAACCCCTTTACTAACCATTCTCTTAGCGCGAAGAAAGGAGATGATACGAACCGGAGTGGAAGTGGTGCCCTCCTCACACTACGGATCTGTCCCAGGCTTGGCTAACGTCACAGTTTTAGCATTACAATCCAAGATTGCAAAATTTGGAGAAATCCAAGTCATACCCAGAATTACATCGAAGTCAACCATTTTTAGGATAACCAAGTCTACATAAGTACTGCTCCCCACAAAAGTCACCAGACAAGACCTATATACCCTTTCAACTATCACAGACTCACCCACCGGAGTAGACACACGAATAGGCATGTCAAGCAATTCACAAGGTAAATTAAGACCAGTAGCAAATGAGGAAGATACATATGAAAATGTGGAGTCAGGATCAAATAATACAGAAGCCATGAAATCACAAACCAAAAGATTACCTGTGATAACAGCATCAGATGTCTCCGCTTCAGACCGTCCGGGGAAAGCGTAACAATGGGCCCTATCACCTGTCTGCCCGTTGCCCCTACCATGTTGTGCTATAGTGGCTCCAGTTTGCCCGTCACCCCGGCCGTTTTGGTGACCACCATTACCTCGACCACCACGTCCTCCAGAATGACGGCCTCTTCCATGACCACCTCTACCTTTAACCATTGGAGGTCTGTAACTCTGTTTTGGACAATACCTCTTAATGTGTCCAGTCTCCCCACATCCATAACACTCTCTGGATTCAAGCATCGGCCTCTGTGAGAATGACGAAGTCTGGGGATAACCACCAAACTCAGAGAAATGTTGACCAGTCTGCGGTGGACCCCCAACTACAGTCTGCAGTGAAGACTGAATAGGTCGGGCTGGGTAACCTCCTGAACCCTGCCCTTTGGAGTAAGAACCATTAAACTCACCTCCCTTACGAAACCTTTTTGATGTCGATGCCATGGTGAAGTCATTTGGCTTCACTCCCTCCACCTCTATCACGAAGTCTACCACTTCCTGAAAGGAATTTGCTATAGCCGCTACCTGTAATGCTGAAATCCGCAACTCTGACCTCAACCCCTTCACAAAACGGCGAATCCGCTCTTGTGGACTGAAACAAAGCTGGGTGGCATATCTGGATAGTGCACGAAACCTAGCCTCATAAGCAGTAACCAACGTCCTGCCTTGCTCTAGGCTTAGAAACTCATCTCTCCTCCTATCCCTCAAAGTACGGGGTATATACTTCTCCATAAACAAGCTAGAGAATGATGCCCAAGTTATAGGTGGTGCCTCTGTTGGTTGACACTCAACATGTGACCGCCACCACATTTTGGCGTTCCCTTGAAAATGATAGGTCACAAACTCAACACCAAACCAATCATTCTCTATACCCATCTGTGAAGTAGCTCATGACAGTCAACCAGAAAATCGTAGGCATCCTCAGATTCAAGCACCCTTGAAGACTGGAGGTTTCATTTCAAGAACTTACTGAAAAGTTCATGCTGATCACTTGTCATTATAGGCCCTGTAGTCAGACGAGGAAACGTGCCTATTTCCAATGAGGCATCCATGCGGGGAGCCACAGTAGCTGCATGTTGTACCTCCCGGAACCTGAGGTGCTGGTGCAGAAAAACACTGGAGGTGTCTGGCCCTGATCAGATAACCGCTAAGATAAGCAAGAACCTGATTGATCATCTCTGGGGTAGGTTGGGGTGGCAATTCCTCATTCTGCACTTGTTCATTCTCCCCTTCCTCACCCTCTCTTACCACTTCCTCAGTTGGTGGAGGAGTCACCGCCCTAGTACCAGATGGGCTAGGTGCTTGTCCTCTTCCTCTAGAGGACCTCCTCCCGACGACTCTTCCACGGCCTCTTGCCACTACTCCTCTTCGAGCTACAGCCCAGTGGCTGGCTCAGACGCTTCTTGTCTTGCCGTGTCGGTGTTGGCGCGGTTGTTGCTCTAGTTCTAACCATCTGCGAAATAGAGTGAAGATGGTCAGATACCAATTTGTATCACCTGGATACCAATTGGATCCAAGCAATAGCACGAAAGAAAGAAAGAAAGAATGGAATTTTCCTAAAGTCTTATAGCCTCTCAAAGAAAAGTAAAGGCGTCCCCCTACCGTTCCTTAAGACTCTACTAGACTCGTTCTTGTGTGATGAGACCAACGAACCTAATGCTTTGATACCAAGTTTGTCACGACCCAAATCAAGCCGCGAGTGGCACCCACACTTATCCTACTATGTGAGAGAACCAACCAACCTAAACCCCATCATTTCAAACATAATGAACAAAATACAATGCGGAAGACTTAAAACTCATTAACTAAATCAATCAAATAACTTCTAAAATTTATCATCATTATCCCCAAAATCTGGAAGTCATCATCACAAGAACATCTATCCTCAAATTACTAAATCTAAGAGTATCTAGAAACTAAAATAAATAAAAAGCTAGTCCATGCCGGAACTTCAAGGCATCAAGACATGAGGAAGAAGATCCAGTCCAAGCTAGAAGCATTAGCTCACCCTGAAATCCGGTGTAATGAAGACTGGCTAGAGTTGCGGTTGAGTTGAAGACGACGGTACGTTTGCTGCACTCCACAAATAACAAAGAAAAAATCATACAAGTAGGGGTCAGTACAAAACACAAGTACTGAGTAGGTATCATCGGCCAACTCAAAATAGAAAACAGTATATATCAGATAATATCATAAAATCAACTACAATACTCAACAGGTAGCAACAACAAGTACTATAATCATTAATAAGTACGCCAAGTACACCCATGAGGACTCAAGCCTCAATACCATACTCATTTGAGAAATAAGTTCATTAAATTGAGTATATTAACATATTTCAAGATTCATTCTCTTTACTATCCTGGTGTCGGAACGTGACACTCCGATCCTCATCATACTATCCTGGTGTCGGAACGTGACACTCCGATCCATATTCTATCCTGGTGCCGGAACGTGACACCCGATCCATATACTATCCTGGTGCCGGAACGTGACACCCGATCCATATACTATCCTGGTGTCGGAACGTGACACTCCGATCCATATTCTATCCTGGTGCCGGAACGTGACACTCGATCCTCTAATCTCATTACTTTAGTTCATCAAGCCTTCTTTTATACCAAGGCATCATCAATCTCATTACTTTAGTTCATCAAGCCTTCTTTTATACTAAGGCATCATCATTAACAAAGTAAATTTAGGATTCAAGATTCAATAGCCTCATCATGCTAATTCATCACAATTAGATAATCATATCATGCAAGCACACAATTAAGCATATAGAAGACTTTATAATACTACCCAACACATATCATTCGCTATTAAGAGTTTACTACAATTAGCATAAACCATAACCTACCTCCACCGAAGAATTGTAATCAAGCAAGCTAATCCTCAAAGCTGCGTTTTTCCTCTCTCTCGATCGATCGTTCTCCCTCTCTTTGTTCTTTCTATTTTTCTTATTCAAACCCCTTTTTTCTTTTACCCTAATTAGCATATAATTAAGTATAAAAGATGACAAAAGTAACCCACTAATTAACTCAAGGTTATCTCCTTTAACCCTCAAGCAATTGAATTATTAATATAACCCACTTACTTTATAATAATATAAGCAGGAATAGTCTAAAACGCCCTTAAAACTTTTAACAGAAATCGACCCAGCCAGGGTTACGCAGTCTGTGACGGCCCGTCGTGCCTGCGACTATCCGTCCTGCTGCTTCCGTCACAAAGTTTAGAGACTAAATTTCACTAAAGGGTCTGTGACGGTCCGTCGTGCCCACGACGGTCCGTCCTGCCATTTCGTCGCGAAGTTCAGAGAGTCGATCTCAGTACCCAAATTTCTGAATTCTAAGTGTTTTGGAACGAGACCCCCTCGACGGTCCGTCGTGCCCATGACGGTCCGTCGTGGGATCCGTCGACCAAGACAGTTTTTCCAGAAATAAAATCTGCTGCTCAAAACGACTAAACAGGTTGTTACAGTTGAGAGGACTCAAAACTTAACGAAGATGGTGAAAGATGCGACGTTCTTTGCTATGTCTGTAGGAGCCTTTGCTTTATGGTAAATCATGGGTAAAATCTATGTCTAAAAGTCGCTCTTCATCAATATGAGATTGAGAAGCAAGAGAGAACGAAGAAGGAAGCAGATATCAGAATAATGAGAGCAGAGCTGACTAGAGAAAACAAAGAATGGAAGTCTTTTGCCTAAGCTGCGAAGAATCGTAAATCGAGTTGCATTTAATTCAATAATTTGTTTTTGCTGTCTTTTTGAATATTTCTGGACTTCTGCTTCTATTTCTAATTTCCATAAAAATTATGTTATGATGGATCTGTGAAAGTTTGGATATGTCTCAGAGTTCTTAAGATGGTACCATTCAATATGGTTCAGATACATTACATAATGTATCATGAACTAGTTGGAAATGAATCTGATACAATAAGGTTGAAAAAAATATGTAATTGTGGTAGATTTCAACTAGACGAGATACATTGTGGACAAGAAGAATATATTATTCATGATACATTACTCTTACTAAACTCTTTAATACATTGCTAAGTAGTGTAATCCTATTTGATACATTAGAGAAGTAAAGATTGTCCGTAAAATATTCTATTTTAGATCGATACATTGTTGTGTGATAGTTATTAAGTATCACATACATGTAGTTTTAAAATTTATTTTTTTAGCAAATCAAACTTTGCTTACTGTTTTTTAAAAAAAAAATCAAAAATTTTTTTTAAAAAAAATAAAACAAAAAAAAAAGGAAATATCCACTTTCTTTTTGCACTGAAACAAAAAAGGGACTTAAGTATCAATTGAAGGTGATATTTATATATAGAACCATTAGCTAAGTTTAAAAATAATATTAAATTCTCTTTATCATAACATTAGCAATTTGTATTCTTTATTATAATATATAGTTTATTTAAAGAATTAACAATTCTCAGTTGACATAAAAATAGATGTCTTAACTATCATATATAATCTAGTCTCATCATTGTTTTTTCAAACAAGATGTTTCTAAGCAATTATGTCATGGTTGTTCGTTCCTTCACATTTCTTTGTATTCATTTTTTAGTCTTAAACAAATTTTAGTTTGAAGTCTATAATTAGTTATATATGTACAGATTATACGATAAATAAGATTATCTTTCAAATAATGAATGTGAATCATATACCTATTGTTGGATTTGATACACAATGCTCCACTTATAGAACATTATGGTTTATAAATCAAGATGATTATTGGGTAATATGTACATATACATCACATTCTAAGTTGGGTTGACTGAACAAATACGAAAGGGTGCAGATACAACTAATTTATTGTTCTCTATATAGCCTTTCAAATTTGAACAAGACTTATGATACATTAAAAAACTTGATATATATAAATGATATGTTATATTCAACAATATTAGGGTTATATATCAGTATCTTAAATATGAATATGATACATTGCATAAAATAAGATTTACTGAGAAAGTGATTTATCATATCAGTGATGACACTAACAAAGAGAAATTTAAGATTCAAAATAAATGAGATGTGAGAGAACAAATCTGAAAATTAAAAAAATGAAGGAAGTAAAGATTGAGGGAGTGAAAATAGGAACATATTGAGTGAGTTAAAATAGGGAGATTGAGGGAGTGAAATAAGGAGTAAAAATAGGATGAGAAACTTGTAAAACTTTATGTATCCAAAAAAATGAGGATTGAAAGGAAAAAGAATGATTTCAAAAATATTTTAAAATGGTAGGGAATACTAGAAATAATGAAAAATAAAGATGTGTTTATAAGTAATTTATCCATGTATAATTCGCTATACATATACAAAGAAAGCAGTTGTATACAAATCAATTGTATAATTTTTGTATGTATAAATCGAGAAACATAGAAAGATAAAAGAAAATTGGGCAGGAAAATATTTGTATTGTATAATTATAAGTGTATAGGACGAAGATATATGTATTTGCAAGTGTATATACAATTTTCTCTCTCTTTATACAAAAAGAAATGCAATTTATACATTTCGTTTCTGTTTGTATAAGCGACAGAGACGAGGGTGGCGAGCGAGATTTGGGAGAGTGGCGGCGAGATCTGAGAGAGGGAAGAGAACGGAACGAAAATATATGTATATATACAATTTTTTCTCGCTTTATACAAATAGAAACACATTTTATACACTTGTGTTTGTATAAAAGTGAGAGGGAGCGAGCGAAAGATGGAGCGAGAGAGGGAGAGTGGCGAGTGGGAGTTTAAGGGAGAGAGGTGATTGACAAACAGTTTGCTACAGGGCACAATTCAATTAAAGTAAAATCGTAGCATTTAATTTGATTTATTAGTTTGTCATTATATACAATTTTCCCATATTAATTAGCGCTTAATAGTCTTAAAAAAAAAAAAGAAACATGTCATAGCCAAAAAGGAATATAAAGATATTTTTATAGTTTTTTTAACTATATGCAACCAATCGGCATTAATTAAAGAGATGTGGATTATTTTTTCTTTCTTATTTTTAACTCCTATAATTATAGAAGTTAGCTTTTCGGTTTCTTTAAATTCTCAAACTCAAAACACAATTTACAACAACATAAATTTATATTTAATTGTAATTTTATAATTTATTTTTTTACCAACAGATAATAATTAGTTTATTGAAAATGATCGGCTACTTTTAAGAAATGACAAAACAAAATATTATTCCTAATTACCCGTTTATGAATAAATATTATCACATTTAACTTTAACTATTCAAATATAAGTTAGTAATTAATAATTTACAAACAGACAAGGGCCTAAAATACCCTTAAAGTATTGAAAATGGTACAAAATTACCCTTCATCCACCTATTGGCTCCAAAATGCCCTTTCATCCACCTATTGGCTCCAAAATACCCTTGTCATCCACCTTTGGGTTCAAAATTGACCATTTTTTTAATTGTTTTAAAATTAAACTCTTTAAATATTTTTTAAAATACTTGGCGTTCAACTATTAATTATAATTTTAATTTATTAATATAATTTATAAATCAATACACTACCCACTGATTACTAACTAAACCTCACTCAATTAATAATTCAATTATAATATCAAAATCGTCATAAACACTACTAAAACACGATGAAATTATAGATTACTGAAAATGATATTCAAAATTATTCAAGTCCGAATCGAAGCCCCAATTAAATTTAGGTTGAGTCGCTTATTTAGGAGGACACTTTCTTTCAAAATTGAATTACAAATTTATGATTAAAGGTAAAGAAGTAATACATCTCGAATTAATTTATGCACTTTTTAAAAATATAATTTTATAAATATTTATGATTTGTTTTAAAACCTTTAATATATTATTTTGAAAAAAAGTTACATATGAAGTATCATCACATAATTGAGACGTAAGAATAATTAAGATGAACATAGTCAAATTTTTAAGTTTATCGGTGATTTTTATTTAGCCACTTGAATGTATGATAATTTACTTCTATATTTTTTTAAAACACTCAATTGGCAGTAGCTTGCATTAATAATGTGATGGGTTCATTAATTTAGAGGGATTTAATTAGTAACGGTGGTAGTGGATTGATTTATAAATTATACTAATAAGTTAAATTATAACAAATAGTTGAGTGCCACGTATTTTAAAAAATATTTAAATAGTTTAAATATAAAAATATTAAATAAGTGGTCAATTTTGAACCAAAAGGTGGATGACAAGGGTATTTTGGACCCAATAGGTGGGTGGAAAGGGCATTTTGGAGCCAATAGGTGGATGAAGGGTAATTTTGTACCATTTTCAATACTTTAAGGGTATTTTAGGTCCTTTTCCGATTTACAAATAAATCTTATCACATTTGGTAATAGTTACTATTCAACTAAACATTCATATGTAATATTACCGACTAATAATATATATGTTGGTAAATATTACCAATGAATTAATGATCGATTGGTATATTATCAACTATTTTAATGATGTTAGTAATTTACTAACTACAATCTTTTGATATTGGTTGGCAAGTCTACCAAGAAATTATATTTCCTTACTAATTACCAACATATTTATATTTGATTGGTAAATTTAGCAACACAATCCAGCCGTTGGTGAATGTTTGGTCAGTAATGCATTGGTAATACGTTATTAAATTATATAAAAAAATTTGGTCATATTTACCAACCGATATATACTTCGTTGGTAATATTACTAACAAAAGGTATACGTTAGTAATATTTCAGTTGGCAATAGCAGAGCCAGAAATATCTTAAAGGGTGTCCAAAAATAACAACTTGTTATGTTAAGGGTGTCCAAAATAGGATATTTAATCATTTCGTATATCATTTTACTTGTATATATGCTAATTTTCTCGACAGTATGTGGCTACCCCACTCTCAGTTTGTAATCCATTGATAGAATGTTGCTAAATTTGGCGCCATTTTTTCCCGCCGTATTTACCAACTAAAATACTTAGTAAGATTTTTGTTGGTAATCTGTTAGAATTTTGTTGTTAAGTTTAAAATATAAGTCAGTTAGAATTATGTTAATAATTTGTTAATAAAATATTAACCAACTTAAGTTGTTAGTAAAATTTGTTGGCAATTTGGAGTTTTTTTTTATAGTGATTCTCTCTTAAATTTAAAAAATCGTCATTTTAATCAAATCATACATCGCTGTATAATCCATATAATCGAGATAAAATATATTATGTAACATAGAATTTTGAAAGAGATAGAATTGGAGTTATGATAAAAAAAAAAATCTCATGCACTAATAGTTGATTAGCACGAAAAATATACAACTCAATTTGATGTAATTGGAGGCAAAGAAGAAAATTTCATGTAAGAAAACTAAAATAAAGTGTGCACATCATGTATAATGTAATACAAACATTCAACTTATATATTATTTACATGTATTTGAAAAATGTGTATTTATAGGATATAAGAAAAAATACATAAAATTACCATTGAAGTTATTTTGAATTTTTAAAAGATTCTTTAACTTTGCGGCTGTCCTATTACCCCATTAAACAACTTAAAAATAGAATGTATATCCCATTTTTCACTCAATACCACTTATACAAAAATATTTGTATGTCACGCACTAATAGTTACTTGCGACGTGTTAAAAATAATTTTAAATTATTTTTATCTAATTTCTTTGTATTTATTTTTTTCTTTTTTCTCTTTCTTCTTATCCTCAACTATGTTCTTTTCTCTTTCTTCTTCACCTCAACTCTATTCTTTTTCATTCTCTTTGTGCTGCAAGAATCTTCAAATCCATTGTGACTGAGCAGATTTCGCAGCAGCACTATCAATTTTTAGTCAAATTACTATCAATTAATTTATTTATGAAAATAAATATCTTCAAATAATTAAAATCTAAATACTCAAATATTACCAAGTCAAAATCTGACATTTAAATCATCACCTTCTCCAACTCGTACTTCCAAATTGAATTTTTCATAGTATAACTACTCCCAGATTCCAATCTTGATTTGTAAGAGAAAAAAATCACTAAACTAATTTGTTTTTCAAAAAAAGAAAAAAGAAACTCAATAACATTAGTTTTTAAAAAAACGCCAGAAAGGAAAAGAGAAAAAGAAATGAAGAGAAAGGAAAAGAGAAAAAGAAATGAAGGAAGACATGGATGCTCAAGAAATATGGGTAAGCTAATGATAGTAGGAAAGATGAGAATAAAGGTTTGAAAAATTAAAAACTATTCTTAATAAAGTTAAAAAAAATTAATACATGAGTGATTATATTTTTTTCAATAAGGCAAATTGAAAGTGTCAAATGGCAATTTTACATTGGTCTGAAGTTGTATCAACAATAATTCACGCGCCCATATGTTGTGACAACACGAGTGGTGTTAAAATTAGTCAAAATGGTATATTTATTGTAGATTTAGATAGTTTCATGGAGTAATAGAAAACTCGCAAAGTTAAAGTGTCTTTTTGAAAATTCGAAACAACTTCAATAGTAATTTTATGTCTTTTCTCTAAGATATAATTATTCTATAAAATATTTACACTGCTCACAAACATTGTTAATTAAGAAAATATAAACACACATATTATAATGGGGATATATATTATTTATATATGTTATACATGTTGTGCACCTTATATACATACTGTATTGACACTAATAAAGTGAAAGTGTATATATTTTACCTTTATCACACTCACTCCTCACAGAGAATCATTCTCGATAATTTTCTCCATTGTTATCACTACTTGTGCTAGCTTCACTACCAATTCAATAAAACTCAAGCAACAAAAATGAAGAAGAATGAGATAAGAAAAGATGGAAGGGTTCTTTGTTTTTGTCTCTATAAAGAAGAAGGATTCTTTGTTTTTGTCTCTATAATTCTTTGAAGATACTAAATTTATTATACATGGAAGGGAATGGTACTAATTAATAATGGTTCTACGGTAAGACGTGAAAACACCCGATCTCATTTCAATCTCGATATGTATTGAGATTTTTTGAGAGACATAGTCAAAGTCTAGTGAAAAAATGAAATAATAAAAGATCGGCAGTGGGGGACGGCCCGTTTAGATTGACGGGAAAAAAGTAGTAGTTTTTAAGTTCTTTTTTTTAAAAAAACTCAACTTAAATGACTTGTAAGTCAAAAAAGAAAAAGTAGGGGGAGTGTTAATTTTGATTAAGAACCTGTTTGGATTAACTTAAAAAGTAGCTTTTAAGTCAAAAATAAAAAATCAAATTGAAATAACTTTTAAGCAAAAAATAAAAAGTAAGGGAAGACATACTTCTGATTTTTTACTTATTTTAAGTCATTTTTAATTTATTATAAGTCATTTTTTACCTTGGCGAACACTCCTCAACTTATATTAAGTGATTTTTTAGTTATTGTAAATTATTTTTTGTATTTGTCAAATACTTCCAGAAATAAAAAAAAATGACTAAAAAGTAGGTTTGATCAACTTTTAAGTCAATCCAACACACTAACTTTTATGAAGTCATTGTAAACTTATTTTAACTTAACCAAATACTTCCAAAAATTTTAAATGACTAAAAAGTAGGTTTGACCAATTCAGGCTCCTCGAGGAAGAAGAACAAACATTGATATACACATTGTTATGTGAATATACACCATTTATACACATTATACATCATGTATACATTATATATATATATTATGTTATGTATAAACAATGTGTATACACCATGTATAGATATTACATTTCCACCACAGACTCTTCCACTCACAGAAAATTGCTATCAATGTTTTTTTCTCATAAGTTTTCATTCCTGCAACCAATTTTGCTAAGCTCTATTACCAAATTAAAAATAAAAATCAGCAAACAATAACCAATCTCAAGCACAAGTGAAGAAGATAATAATTAGAACAAGGAAGAGGAATACTGATATACACATTATAATGTGAATATATATTATTTGAACAGATTATACATTATTTATACATCGTATATACATTGAATCATGTGTATACATTATATTATAGTGTTGCTACACACTCCTCCATTCACAAAGAATCTCTTAGTGAATTTCACTACTTGTAAATTAGAAAGAATTCTTTTTCTTTAGCTTTGTTCAATTATCATCTAATGTAAATGTAAATATAAAAATATCAAATTAAAAAAGAAGAGAAGAATATAAGTGATTATTCTAACGTGTGAGAGAGAGCCAGAGAGGATATTGAGAATTTTACATTACATCCAATTTAGGAGTAAACTATTTTTTTAAATTTATTTATAGACACTTCTAAATAATTACCCAATATAACAATACATTTTATTTTTGTGGCAATTTAAGCCAACCACTACAACATTTGTTTTTTGTATTAAAATAGTTTTTGTATTGTTATGCTGGAATGACGGGTGGTTATTGGTTATGGTGGTGCTATGATAGAGGAGGTGTGAAAAATAAGAGAAATATATTTTTCGTGGCTTAAAGGATGTTATCGTTTTATGTATTATATACATATATTTTGCATATATCGCATGTATGTCTTGTAAAACAACATTATATACATGATGTACATATGTGTGTCTATATATATATATATATGTATGTGAGAGAGATATACATATGACGTGCATGTGACATATAATGTTATATTTTTTTACTCTAAATTTTAAATGCAAGTCAATCTAAAAACCGTCGATACCACAAAATTTTGTATATAGTCTCGTCTATATGCTTCTACTAATGAATTCCAAGTATGCCCACCTAAAATTTAAGGCTAAAGTATTCATCACCCCGTGAATTTGAAGCTTTCTATTTGGTGTACACTTAAATTATATTCTGTTTTAATTACCCCTCAAACTTGTTTATTCCACTATCAAGTACATTTTTTTGTCTGTTGCTCCTATTGTGACTACACAAGCGTGTCAGCTGACAAAAATAGTGATGATGTGGATTTCCACCTGGATAAATAATAGCCACCTAGATAAATTAAAATGGCAAAAAACAAACATCATATTTCAACTCCTTTTTCGGTCGCCGTCAATCTCCACCACCATCCACCGTATCTCCTCTTCTCATCTCTCTTTCCAATGCAAAATCATTTCTTCACTCTAACCTCCTTTCCGCTGCAAAACAACACGGTTTCTTCCAGCTCACATAACACTCCATCTCCTCTCACCTTGCTCAATCAGCTGAATCGAAATCCTTATCCATTTTCAATGATGAGAAACAACACTGCTACCCGAAGAACTGGCCCTTGGGCTTCAATAATGATGACGATGACGACGGTGATGTCGTCTGCAGCCGGTCAATATTTAAAAAAATAGAGATTTTACATTTTTTTACTGTTGTAGCTTTATGATGTGGCAAAAAATCACTCTCTCACACGCTTAGTAGAGTGATTTCAATTTCTATGTCAGGTGGACATAAAAGGTGCACATGTTGGATGAATAAATAAGTTTGGGGGGCTAATTCAAACAAAATAAAGTTTAAGTGTACACCAAATAAAAAGCTTCAAGTTTAGGAGGATAATGAATACCTTTGTCGAAAATTAATTATTAAAAAAAAACTCATATTTAAAATGAAGCTTCAAAATGGTTCTTCAAAAAATAAATAAAGAAATAAGTTGGTTAGGCGAAGATATTTCTAAAGTTACCAAAAAGCCAAAAATAGAAAAAGTTTAGGACACTTGAAAAAAATAAAAAATAAGTTAAGAAGAAAGAGAAAATCTATAATATCCCTAATCTTGTTGTTATGTGTTGTAAGTAGAATAAAAATGTGAGTTATTATTATTATTATAAATATAAGTTTTATATTTCGTATAATATCTTTAAATGTTTGGGATCTTGCTGGTCGATGAGTGACCAGAGAAAAAAATTGCATGATAATTTAAATTTTCGATAACAAAATAAAAACTAGGATAATCAATCGAACTTAAAAAAACAATAAAATAAAAGGACAGGAAGTCCCGCAAATTGTACTAGTCTATTAAAGACTTTTTAAGGCTAAAGAGGATAGGCAATGTAGAATGCGTAATTTGTGTGAGCTATAAAGATTGAGTGTATAAGTTAAATCGTAAATATAATTTGTTGATTTGATTTGATTTGACGGTGAAGTAAAAATAATTATTCATATTTAATTTAATTTGATATTTTTTTAAAAATCGAATAGAATAAATATATATGTATATAAATATAGAATAAAAAATATTAATTATAACCTACTTTGTTAATATATTTTTAGTTAGTTTATAATTTTCAATATTTAGCTACACTATTTCAAATTTGGGTTTGTTTACTTATTGTAAACACATTATATTGTATTCAGATCAAAAAGTTACATATTGTTATAGGTTTTTAGATTTGAAGTTAATAATTTACTTTGTACATTTTTTTTGTACGCAGTTTGATTGTAGTCTTTAATCTTATAAATTTTACATAATGAATGTTGATATTTCAATAAAAGTATTTCATACTCATGTGAATTTTTATCCTTTTTTTTTGTAGATTTCTATTCATTTAACGTTTTAAAAATTTAGCTTATAACAAAGGTAAATAAAATATATACTTTTTTTTCAATCACAATGTAGTTGTAAAAAAAGTAATAAAAAAAAAAAGATCAATCAAATTGACTAAAGCTAGAAAAAAATTGATTTGATATTTAGATTTAACAAACTGATATATTTAATTTAGTTTTTTTTTTTAGTGAAAAATTAAATAAAATCGACCTATGTAGGATTCGACTCCTCTTTATTTCTCATCTCTCAATTTTCCTCAAATTCTTACTTTTGATCTGAAGCACATGACATAGATAAAAAATAACGATCAAAATTTCTCTCAATTAAACAAGATTTTAAATTTAATTTAGATAATTAATATATATATATATGACATTAGAAAAATAACAATACCACAATAATAATAATATATTATCTTATTCATAAATATAATATTAAAACAATCCTCCTTTTCTAATCTTTTTCCCTACTAGTATTATCTTCTTTTTTGTCCACAAGTATATTATAAAATAATTTCTCTTTTTCTAATTTTTTCTTGCAAGTATTTTTGCTATTAATTATATGTGATCAACTAATTTTGAAGAGAAGGTTCAAAATTGTTATCTAAAACTTACTCAATTTTTTAAAAAAAACAAACAAAAGATAAATACTCTTAATGAAAAAAATTAGAAAAGAGAAAAGGTTTTGTAATATATTTATGGACAAAATATTATATTGTTATGACTTATAATTATGATATTATTATTTATTTTGAAATATTAATTATCTAAATTATTATTAAAATCTTATTTTAATCAATTAAATTTTAGCCAATATTATTTTATCTATGCCATGTCTCAAGTCCAAGTAAAAACTTAAAACAAAATAGAGAAAAGGAAAATGAAGAAAAGTTGAATGCATCTGTTTACACCCTAGCCTTAATTTCCCACTGTCATTAGAAAAAAAAAACATTATTTTAAATTTTGATACCTAAAATACGTCATAGGTACTAGTGTAATTATAAACCATCACAATAATAATAAAAAAAGATATTTTTAAAATTAAAGTATCATTAATTATCAAATATGTCATATTTCTTAAATTGACTTAAATAACGTGTCATATAAATTAAGATATATAATTATAAGATAAAAATAACATGTTCGATATATTTTCACTAACACAATATACAGTGTGATTTTATTTCTATTTATATAGTGTGTAAAGATTTTTTTCCAATAGATGTTTGAGAAAAGAATTTTCCATAAGAAGTTTAAAGTTTAAAAGAAATGTTGAGTAGAAAATTATGATCATATACTGATTACTGACCTATTGTGTAATTATTTTTTATTATCATTTCATAAATTAATGAATCCGAATTTTATGTTTTCGAATCCACAAATTTAGGTTAAATATTATTTGTAACTTGTTATTAGAGCTGTTAATATGGGTTAGTTCACTCCGTTGGGGCTATTTTATACAGACTTCGATATATTACGGGTTAGGCAGGGCTAGCCCATTTTTGTGTGGGCCAAAAAATGATCGGTCCAATACATAAGTACATGGGCTACAGGCTTTACCAGGCCAATCCACTTTTTAAAAGAGCAACTTTCACATATAACAAAATAAAAATCATATTTGTATGTTATACCTATAGTTAGCATAATTGCGCTCCATAGCAAACATAAACATGTATACTTCGTTATACATATACAAAAGAAAACAGTTGTATAATTTCGTTATACATATACAAAAGAAAGAAGTTGTATAGTCTCCTTTGGTATACATATATACAAAATCAATTGTATAATCTGTTTTGTATAAAGCGAGAAAGATAGAAAGACAAAAGAAAATCAGGCAAGGAACTATCGTATTTGCATTATTATAAATGTATAAGACAAAAATATATGCATTTGTATGTATATATAAATTTTCTCTCGCTTTATACTAACACAAACACAATGTATACATTTGTTTAAAGTGAGAGAGGCGAGTGGCGAGTGAGATATGAGAGAGTGGCGAGCGAGATATGGGAGACGGGAGAGAGGAGAACGAAAATATATGTATATCTACAATTTTCTCTCGCTTTATACACACACAAACGCATTTTATACATTTGTATTTTTATATAAAGGGGAGAGAGGCGAGTGACGAGCGAAGTATGAGAGTGGCGAGCGAGATTTGGGAGAGGGGAGAGAGGGGAACGAAAATATATATATATTTACAATTTTTCCTCGCTTTATAAAAATACAAATGCATTCTATACATTTGCGTTTGTATAAAAGCGAGAGAGGCGAGGGAGAGAACAAGAGTGACAAGCGAGATTCACTAGGAGAGATGTGAAATAACAACAGTTTAATATGGGGTACAATTAAATCAAACTATAATTATACCATTTAATTTGAATTAATAGTTTGATATTATATACAATTTTCCCATTTAAAAATAATATATATTTTTTATAATTATTAAATTAAATTATAAATTATAATTTGAAAATGTTATAATAAATATTGATAAAACAATATTACATGATATTGATGTTACTACTTGTTAATCAAATCCTTAAATAAAGTTATTTTTATAAAATATTTACTAAGTTTTTTTCATATAAAAGTATAAGTATCTAAATAGAAATATTAACTTGGTTATTTTGAATTTTACTCTTTTAAATTTTAATATTATATTTTTTAATCAATTTTTACTGGCCCACGGACCGGCTCTACCAATATTTCTCAAGCCCCACAAATCGGCAAACTTATTTAGGCCGGGCTAAAAAACTCTTTTTTTAAATGAGCTTCGAAAATCTTAGTCCAACCCTACTAAATTTCGGGTTAGACCAAATTGATCTAACGGGTCTAGCCCATATTAACGACTCTATTTCTTATAATGTATTTTTCTTGCTAAAATACTTATTATTGTGCTATTTCCTATTTGGAATCGTTTGACTTAAAATTATATTGTAAAACTCTAATTATATCTTAATAGATGAACTTATATTTTATTAAAAGAATATTGTGTTTAAAAAGAAAAGAATATATATATATATATATATATATATATATATATATATATATATATATATATATATATATATATATATTAACAGAGGAATTTTGGATCAAATTATTTGCATATAACATTGTATTTAATTTCAAGATTGTGAATTTAATTATCATTATAACATAATTTAAAATTATTATAAAAATTAATAAATTTTGAATTTCTCTCTATTAAAAACATTATTATTTTTAAAATTAAAAATATAATATATAGTTGAGGAGCACTACTTCCCTATTAGCATAATTACATGTAAGATTCTCTCCAACAAGAATGACTCATCATGCTTTATGGATTTACAGCTATTTTAAACAAAGAAAATAGATTAAAGCAAAATCATTACATCATTAATAATTAATTAAATGGAACAACAAATATTGAACAGCTAACAACTTCTTTTAGTAACAACTAATAACACCAACAAACGTATCGAATAATGTCACAAATAAAATTTGAGAATGATATATTATACACGGATGTTTATCTAAAATTATCAAACTAAAATGGAACTTCTAAAAAAATCCCAATAACCAAAAATTTGAATACTAACACTTACATACAATCCAAATAATTCAGGCGCAGATATCATATATTTTATGATTAATTACGGAAATCCTATCTTTTAATTTATTTATAATCATTATTCCCTATAAATTTAACAAAATTTCTTATTTTCGCGTGTCACATTAATGCATCTCGCACAACACATTAGTGTATCTCGCGCATCACATTGATGTATTTCGCGCATCACATTAATGTATTCACATATCAGGTTAGTTTATGATGTATAAAATGTACCTCGCACATCAGACTAGTGTATCTCGCACATCAGATTAATGTATCAGTGCTTATATTATTGTATCCGTTTTGAAAGATTACTTTTAAGGAACAGTGATAATAATTTTACCTTACAAATATGTTATTTCTGTAATTTACCCTATATTTTATATAGTATCAAAGCGAATCCATCTCATCGATTTTATGCTCCCAAATTAATTTTTCCCACACCTTAAATGCATGAGTTGGATGTTGAAGAATGAAAAAATCTCACATTAATTGCTAATGTGATGAATAATTTTCTTATAAGACTTGAACTATACTTCTTATGTTAAACTAATTTTGAAAGAATCTCATCAAAACACTACCATTTACAAATTAGGGTTGTACTGTTATGATATGTATGATAAAGTTGAGTTTGAACAAAAGAAGGCAAAATAATTAGGCCTGAAGTTGTTTTATAAATTGGTACATTCTAAATCCATGGCAGAAATAAAGCAAAAGTAAAGTACAGAAAATTAATTCCAAGAAATGGATATTTATTACCAGACAAAACCTTATGGAATCTGATAAAATAAAATAGTTGAGCCTATAATAGAAATTTCAACTGAAAAAAAGAAAGAAGAGGCAATGCATGTGGTGTCTTTTTGGTACAAGAAAACATAAATATCTACTTTTTTTTATTTTTTACTTTTTACTTGCAAGTGCTGTTTGGCGTCACCTGTCAGTTTTGTCTATATTTAACTTTTACTCTATTTTGCTAAGAGTACTGTTACAAGGACAAGCTTGTAATATGATTGTGTTTTTTTTTAAAATTATATATTAATATAACAAAAAATATCTTATAAAATATCAATTAAAATTATTATTGTTTGACTCTTAAAAAAATAATGATAAAGAGATGGAGGTACTCTTAATTATGAAGAGAACTTATCTAGCGGAGATTTACATCAAATCAATGTAATATTTATTATTACGTAATTTAATAAAATAAAATAAATTATAAATTTAAACAAATGACAGGCATATATCGACTTAGTGTAAACATTTGATACACGTAAATTTTACCTATTAATTATGCTTATGCTATTGTAAATAGAACTTTGCATATACTTATCGTCTTAAATAGGGGCAGTTTAGATAAAATAGCTGACTTTTAAGTAAAAGATGATCCTTTTCTTAATCGGAAAAGGGCCTAAAATATCCTCGAAGTATTGAAAATGGTACACAATTACCCTCCATCCACCTATTGGCCCCCAAATACCCTTCACATCCACCTTTGGGTCCAAATTTACCCTTTCATTAACGGACCAAAATTAAAAATACGGAAAGGGCCTAAAATACCCTCGAAGTATTGAAAATGGTACACAATTACCCTCCATCCACCTATTGGCCCCCAAATACCCTTCAAATTCACTTTTGGGTCCAAATTTACCCCTTCATGAACGGACCAAAATTAAAAATAATTAAATAATATTTTTTAATTACGTGGCACTCAATCATTGGTTGTAATTTAATATTTAAAATAATTTTAAACCCACCCATTTTAACTAAACCCGCCCCACTTGACCCAATTTAAAAAAATTAACCCATCTAATTAAAATATCCTAAAATCTTATTCCTCCTATTTTTTCAATTTCCATGACTCTATTGTAATTTAAGTTCTTCGGGGAAAGAAATCGAAGAAGAAGCTGACATTTTCTTCATGAAGAAGAAGAAGAAGAAGACAATGGACTCAGGGAAATTGTGAAAATGGGAGGAATAAGATTTTAGGATATTTTAATTAGATGGGTTAATTTTTTTAAATTGGGTCAAGTGGGGCGGGTTTAGTTAAAATGGGTGGGTTTAAAATTATTTTAAATATTAAATAACAACCAATGATTGAGTGCCACGTAATTAAAAAAATATTATTTAATTATTTTTAATTTTGGTCCGTTCAAAGAAGGGGTAAATTTGGACCCAAGGTGAATTTGAAGGGTATTTGGGGGCCAATAGGTGGATTGAGGGTAATTGTGTACCATTTTCAATACTTCGAGGGTATTTTAGGCCCTTTTCCGTATTTTTAATTTTGGTCCGTTAATGAAAGGGTAAATTTGGACCCAAAGGTGGATGTGAAGGGTATTTGGGGGCCAATAGGTGGATGGAGGGTAATTGTGTACCATTTTCAATACTTCGAGGATATTTTAGGCCCTTTTCCGTTTCTTAATTTACTACTATTTCTTTTCTGCCTGTTTTTATTTTTCTACTATATTCAAAATAGGTATTTCTTGTTTAGTTTTAAAAATTAAAAGATAATTATTACTTTATATTTATTTTATCCTTATGGTTAAGTATTTCACTTTTACAGTTTAAAATTAATTATTGTATTTTTAAAAAATAATAAAAATGCTTGTTAATATGATATGTCAAGTTAAAATAAATAAATAAATATAAACGGAAGGAATAATAACTAATTGAATTGTTTAAAACTAGAACTGAATTTAAAACACATTGAATGAAATGTGAACATCTTTTTTTTGGTAAATTATGAATTTTAGATATATTAAGAGCATTTTTAGGAAAAAGAATATTAATTTTTTGGAAACTCAAATGTAACCCATAATCGCTGTAACTTTGTTCTTGGATAAGCATTTTGTTGAAATTAAATAAATCCCCTAGTGTGTAACATTTTGAACACCTCGCATTTTTAAAAGTAATTCTATTTGAATTTGTTTTTATTAAAAAAAGAAGTTGGGGAATTTCAATTTGAACTTGTAAATTATCGAATCAAGATAAAATTGGATTTATTTTAACCAATAAAATACCTTAAATATTTTTTAATAAAACAAACAAGAGGTGTCAAAGTACGAAATACTGTAGTACAGATCAAATTGGATCTATTTCATTCTTACTTTTTTTTAAAAAATAAAATAAAAGAAATTCTGAAAGGAGCATAATTTAAAATCATAATGAAAGGTTGATAAATTTTTTTTATTTAGTACTCTTTTCCCTTTTTAATTCTATAATGCATTAAAAAAAATGAGAGCAAATACCTGGAAAAACAACACAAATATTTACAAAACAACGATTATACATATAGTTATATTTTACAATAAATAAATAATTCATGAAAATATTAGTAACATAGCAAAATCAATTACTAGAATATTTCATAAATTTTCAAGCCATTTTTATCTTAATAATAAGAACAATAATAATCATAATCAGCTTGTTCACCCCCTCATAATAATCTTAGGGGTAAAAAAGGAAAGAAAAATTCACCAACGTCTTTTTGTAACCCAGCAAACCTTCATAAAACCAAATTTCTGGGTTCACAAATGGTTGAAAAATAACAAAATAAAATCCTACAAATCTCCACAAAGTTAGGCCAAAGGTAAGAAAAATAAAACCCTAAAACCTAAAATACCGGGTCGGGTCGGGTTGAGTTGGGTTAAACCCTAGTTTTCTGAAGCAGAGGAGCAAATCCATGTGAAGCAGCTTCTTTACAAGACTGATCTAAATCAGATTCAGAAATTACCATCAAAATCTCATCTAACCCTAAAACACCAAATCTCTGTTCATCAATTTCAAGCAGCTTCAAAATCTCCGTGAACAACTCAACCTCACACGGCAAAATCAATCCTCCGGTAGGTTGATATCCGAACTCCTCCTCCGCCTTATCAAGTAACGAAATGAACACAGGTAGATTCAAAAATCGAGTCGGAATCACAAACCGACGCCGCTCATTCTCATCAACCCCTACGTAAACCGCTAATGAACCGGACGGCGTACGGCGGCGGTTGCAGTTCGAGTCGGTTTGCGCCGGTTCGTCGGAATCGGAAGAGGAGTAAGAGAGAACGGAACGAGTACGAAGAGAGTTGTCCTTCCATCGCTTAACGACTTGTTTGAGGCGAACGATTTTGGTTATCATGTGAACTTTTTTGATAGAGCAAGAAGAAGCCATTGTTGGTGCTCTACTGGGGATGTGTGTTAGAGAGAGAAAGAGGAGAGAGAGGTTTATAGTGATTTATGAAAAGAGAATTTATAGGAGAAAAATGGCAGTTAGAAAGACTTGAAGAGCGGGCGTGGAGTGGTAGTGGGTACGGTATCTCATATCTCAAAAAAATATACCTAGATAATTTCGTGATTCATCATCTAATTATTATTAACCAAAAAAACTTATTCGCACCGAATGTTTATATCTAGTCAATGCAAAATGTATTATTATATAATTTAATAAAGAAAAATAAATTACAAAATACATGAAAATTATTTTAATTATTTATAAGTTCAATTAGTAAAAGTTACTCTTAAAAAAGTTCATTTTACTTTTTTTCCTCCTATTTTATGTGGTAACATTTGATAGGACACGATTTAAAAAATAAAATAAAAATTAAAATATTTATCAAATTATTCTTAAAAAAAGCAAACTCATCGCTCTTTCTCCTCATAAAATGTACTAGAGTGGAACCAAAAAGGATAGAAGAGAAACTGTACCTTTAATTTTTTTTTTTCAAAAGTACTTTTAAATACTTATCATATAGAAAATATGATATTTTTTTGGACTAACCAAAAAAGTATAATACTACATAAAATAGGACGAAGAAAGTACTAAAATTATTTTATTATATGATCTGCCTTTCAAATAGATTGGTCTTTAATTTATGTAATATTATAATACGAAATATAAATTTATGCCTCAGGAAAATTGGAAGGGGGAAAATGTTCATACTTAAAAATAGCATGATCGAGCGAAGTGAAAAAATTTAGATATATTTAGCGAGATGCATGTTAAAATTGGTTAAACTTTCAATTGTGTATATTTAAATCTTTTGTGTATTTTACACCTTAGATATATAGGATTTAAATGCATGTAAAACGGATTGAAATTTTCAGATAGGTACGTTTAAATACAAAATAATACATATCTTATATTTGCCTTTTTAAGTAATTTTTTTATTAAATTAGAACAGACAATGTTAGAGTTTTTTACCATGTTAGAAGTTTGAATTGAGTAAACTAATAACATCATTTACATGAATGATAAATATGGAAAAAAGTTAATTTCTTTTGAAATTCTTTTAAATAATTCATTTATTTTAAATCATGGAAAAGTCTTAACGGTTTACTTAATACAACTGACCTTTATTAGGAAATCAGAGAGGATAGTAATTAATTTGAAAATAATATGTTAGATTAATTTACTCTACATTCATCATTAATGTAAAAAGGTGTTCCGACTAATTTGCATTTTTAATTGATTTAAACACATTTTAAAAAGAAAATCATTGGAAAATTAGTCACAAAAATCCACGAGCTATAATAATATTAATACATACTTTTTTTTCACCATATTAATTTTCTTCATGTTTATTCGACTAACGATAATAGAAATAGAAAAAAATAAATTAATTTCATCTTTTTCTTTTTTTAAATGACACTATACTTTGTTTGGGCTCGGACATAAATATCGTTATAGTATATTGTACTATATATTTTGATTAATTATTTTTAAATAATCATGATTAAAAAATAGATCGAACTTCGAAGGTAATTAATATAGTAAAAGATTGAGTTCTATTATTTTTTTTGACTCTGAATTATTACTTATTAGCCCATCAAGTTATTACTATTGGCAACTAATTATTAATTATTTATAACATTTATCATATACTGCTTTGTTATAAATTAATTATATAGCACGCATTGACTCGATGACTTTAAACATTTTGGCTTTGATGTTTTTGGACTCTAAATTATTGAGCCAAATTTAAGTTTTATAATTACTTTACATTTTCAGATTCAATGCACATTATATTAAAATTTGATAAATGGTTACTTTAAACACTAATCGTATTGACTCGTAACATTTTGACTACTTAATGATAAAAGGTGGAGTTAGAAGATCACATACGGATTAATAAGATATAGTAAGTTTGTTCACATAATGTATTTATATTATAAAAATTATTTTATAAAAATGTGTTAGAAATATCAAACATTAGAAAATAGTTATCAATTATGTGATACTTCTTTTTATTCAATTATAAACTTTGACATTTTTTTAATATTTAGTACTTGTAATAATAAATTAATTTTAACTTATGATAGGTCAGACATGTGATAGGAGATATACACATCTCTTCAATACAACTTATTAAGAATATAAAAAATAAAAAGTTCGGAATCTATATAAGCCAGAAAAAGATTAAAAAGGATCAAAATAAATTATTATTTTAGAAAGTAACTAAAATAGGCTTAGTGGAAGAAAAAAGTTTCACTTTATCGAATATTTCAAACGTTTTCCTTTAGTCCATAACACGTATATTTTAATATATAATGAAATTATTTTTTACACTTTATAAAATGTAAGTTTTTCTTACACTTTGTAAAGTGAAACATTTTGTTAGACTTTATAAAGTGAAAGAAAAACATAATTTTACAAAGAGGAATATTTTTCAAGTTTTGATTTTTGTAATGTTTGTTATACAATTGAGATATTTTTCCTATATATGTAAAAAAATATAAATATTTATCACATGCAATTAGCTTACTTAAATAAAAAAAATCATGTTTTGGACATAATGATAATCATTTGCATAAAAAAAATAGATGAGACATAAAAAATTAAAAATATCCCAATATTTTTCGTCTTTTCAAACTGTGACCAAAATAAATATCTAGTCCATAATTTGAAACAATATTCTTATCTTGCTGTGTTGAAGATAATCAACTCAGACTCACACATGCAGTTCAGAAAGATGAAGAAGAAGACGAAGAGAAAGGAGAGAAGAACAATGGACATCTTGGGAAACATGGGAAACATCGAAGAGAGTATCGAGAAGGTCCAGATCAGAGGAACCTTCCAAGTGTTTCAAATGCAATCCGGGGCCCCGGAAATAATGGGCTGGATCATCTGCGGAAATAATGGGCTGAATCGTCTAAAATAGCATTGGGAAGAACTGGGCCTTGAAGATCAGAAACACAAACAAGAAATGAAGGCCCAACTATGGATTCAAGTTGTGAAGTGTTTACGTCTTCCCACCTTTTGTATATATCTAATTATACAATACCTAGATTCTTTTCTTTTACAATTCTTAACAGATTATTTGTAAAGAATAAAAGTTTGTTAGATATCTAGACAAATAGAATTAGGCCAGCTGGATAGTTTGTTAGGAATAGAAGTTTCTTGATTTCTCATAATACTTGTATATATAGTTGATTACAAGAAGAAATGAATACACAGAAAATTTCCCAAATATTTCTCTTTACTGTTTCTTGTAATTCTTACATGGTATCAGAGCAGTAAATCAAATCATACAATCAAATACAATCATGACTAATGAAGCTGTCAATGCTCCTGAATCTGCGCCTGCAACTCAGGTAGCAGGATCTTCCACAGGAGCTAAAATTGATGTCAATCATGCATTTTATTTGCATTCTTCAGATTCTCCTGGAATGGGTTTGGTAACCAGCTCCTTTGATGGAAGAGGATATCAGGGATGGAAGAGATCAGTGCTTATAGCACTCTCTGCAAAGAACAAGTTGGGGTTCATCACTGGAGAACACCCTTCACCAGCTCCAACTTCCACAGATCTGCAACCTTGGAGTAGGTGTAATGACATGGTAACATCTTGGCTTCTTAACTCACTTTCAAAAGAAATAGCAGATAGTGTTATTTATTCCAGGAAATGATTACTCACTGTTCTTTAAGCAATTTGGGAATTATATTTCAATTGTGGCTGTGTATGTTGATGATATCTTAATTACAGGGAATGCTACAGAAGAAATCAAGCTTTTAAAAGCTTTTCTACACAAGGAATTCAAAATCAAAGATCTTGGACTTCTACATTATTTTTTGGGTATGGAAGTGCTAAGAGAAGAACAAGGCATGATTATCACACAAAGGAAGTATACCTTAGAGCTCTTGGACGAGTTCAATGTCTCCCATATCTCTGCAGTATCCTCTCCTATGGACCCCTCTCTCAAGCTTACTGCAAATTCAGGAACACCCCTGTCAGATCCAACAAGTTATCGTCATCTAATCGGCAAGATTAATTATTTAACCCACACTAGACCTGATCTATCTTTTGCTGTGCTAACACTAAGTCAGTTCATGCATAAACCGACTTCTATTCATTATTCAGCTGGTTTACGAGTAATCCGTTACCTGAAGAAGTTCCCCAACTATGGACTTTTCTTCACGGCTTCTCCTGGTTTATCTTTAGCCACTTATTGCGACGCTGACTGGGCTTCTTGTTGTGATTCCCGTCGATCTGTTAGTGGTTTCTTTATCAGCTTAGGTGGATCTCCCATTTCCTGGAAATCAAAGAAACAAAGTTCAGTCTCTTTATCATCTGCAGAAGCAGAATATCGTTCCATGCGACGATTGGTTGCTGAGTTATCTTGGCTTACTCGCCTACTTACCGATCTGTCGATTCCTCCTCCTTTGCCAGTCCCGATTCACTCCGATAGCCAGGCCGCCATTCACATCGCTCGCAATCCTGTGTTTCATGAGCGTACAAAACACGTCGAGCTGGATTGCCACTTTGTTCGTCAACAGTACCTTGCAGGGCTGATTTCCCTTTCCTTCGTCCCTTCCAGAGATCAACTAGCTGATATTTTTACAAAACCACTTGCTGGCCCTTCTCATCTTCACAACATGGCCAAGTTGGGCCTCACTCTGTTCACCTCCAACTTGAGAGGGGATGTTGAAGATAATCAACTCAGACTCACACATGCAGTTCAGAAAGATGAAGAAGAAGACGAAGAGAAAGGAGAGAAGAACAATGGACATCTTGGGAAACATGGGAAACATCGAAGAGAGTATCGAGAAGGTCCAGATCAGAGGAACCTTCCAAGTGTTTCAAATGCAATCCGGGGCCCCGGAAATAATGGGCTGGATCATCTGCGGAAATAATGGGCTGAATCGTCTAAAATAGCATTGGGAAGAATTGGGCCTTGAAGATCAGAAACACAAACAAGAAATGAAGGCCCAACTATGGATTCAAGTTGTGAAGTGTTTATGTCTTCCCACCTTTTGTATATATCTAATTATACAATACCTAGATTCTTTTCTTTTACAATTCTTAACAGATTATTTGTAAAGAATAAAAGTTTGTTAGATATCTAGACAAATAGAATTAGGCCAGCTGGATCGTTTGTTAGGAATAGAAGTTTCTTGATTTCTCATAATACTTGTATATATAGTTGATTACAAGAAGAAATGAATACACAGAAAATTTCCCAAATATTTCTCTTTACTGTTTCTTGTAATTCTTACATGCTGAAGTAAACCTCTACAAAATATATAATAATAATAATAATCATATAAACTAATAAATAATAAACAAAATGAACAAATAACAATCAAAATATAATTTTTAAGTATTATCAGTCACTTTCATTGATAATAGTATATAGAATTTTGTTTCTTGTATTGTCATTACATTTTTTTCTAAAGTATTTTTAACTTAAACTAAAAACTTGTCAAAAACAATCTTTATATATACAAACAAAATTTACGTATATTCTATTCTTCCTCTCGAAAATTAAGTATTTTAAGAGGGAGATATTCAGTTAATAGTGGTTAGTCAAAGCCAAACTGAAAATCAGGTTCCATGTTCCCATTCTTCACGCTTCTCAACTTTTTTACCTAGAAATACTCGTCACGTGTATACAATCATACAACAGATCTCATGTTTTATTAAAAAATATTAATCTTTTAAATAGTTTATGATTAAATAATTAAATTTATTTACGAAGTACCCAAGGTATACTCTATCTTTGTAGAGTAGAGGAGTAGTTTGTATTTAATTAACGGAAAAGGGCCTAAAATACCCTCGAAGTATTGAAAATGGTACACAATTACCCTCCATCCACCTATTGGCCCCCATATACCCTTCACATCCACCTTTGGGTCCAAATTTACCCCTTTATTAACGGACCAAAATTAAAAATACGGAAAAGGGCCTAAAATACCCTCGAAGTATTGAAAATGGTACACAATTACCCTCCATCCACCTATTGGCCCCCAAATACCCTTCAAATCTACCTTTGGTCCAAATTTACCCCTTCAAAACGGACCAAAATTAAAAATAATTAAATAATATTTTTTAATTACATGGCACTCAATCATTGGTTGTAATTTAATATTTAAAATAATTTTAAACCCACCCATTTTAACTAAACCCGCCCCACTTGACCCAATTTCAAAAAATTAACTCATCTAATTAAAATATCCTAAAATCTTATTCCTCCAATTTTTCACAATTTCCATGACTCCATTGTCTTCTTTTTCTTCTTCTTCTTCTTCTTCATGGAACTTGTGAAAATGGGAGGAATAAGGTTTTAGGATATTTTAATTAGATGGGTTATTATTTTAAATTGGGTCAAGTGGGACGGGTTTAGTTAAAATGGGTGGGTTTAAAATTATTTTAAATATTAAATTACAACCAATGATTAAGTGCCACGTAATTAAAAAATATTATTTAATTATTTTTAATTTTGGTCCGTTCATGAAGAGGTAAATTTGGACCCAAGATGGATATGAAGGGTATTTGGGGGCCAATAGGTGTATGGAGGGTAATTGTGTACCATTTTCAATACTTCGAGGATATTTTAGGCCCTTTTCCGTATTTTTAGTTTTGGTCCGTTAATGAAGGGGTAAATTTGGACCCAAAGGTGGATGTGGAGGGTATTTGGGGGCCAATAGGTGGATGGAGGGTAATTGTGTACCATTTTCAATACTTCGAGTGTATTTTAGGCCCTTTTCCGTTTAATTAATATTACTTTCATTAATACTAGAATAGTAATTTATGATTTTGAAAACATTTTTAAAATGTTTTTTAAGAAGAGTGTGAATGCATTTAACTCAATTGGTGGAAGCAAGTCAAGTTGATTAAGTAAGACAAATAATTTTTTTTCGATTTAATTTGAGTTATATAACGTGAATTTGATTGATTGATAATAAATTTTTAAATACGCTAAATCAATAGCGAATCAATAAGATATTCTCTATTGATTTTTGATTTATCAATTTTTGATCGTTAACTGTTCGATTTTTGATTTACTCAATATAAAAATATTCATAAAATAAATATGTGACTTCTCACTTTTTTAAAAAATTGGTTTGATATAGTGAAACAAGCAAATCAATCGTAAACAATTGACATACAATGAGAAATCGGCTCAATAAGAGTAGATGTAGTACGAAGGCTACAATAACATGTTACAGCCAAAAATATGTAGATTGTAGTGTAGAGTATTAATATAGTGTTGGTTATGTTAAATATTGATACAAATTATGAAGAGTAAAATAGTAAGTTACTATCGTCTTGATGAGTTATTGGTTTAACTCAACAATAAAAATCGATACCGAATCAATAACCCAAATTTTTTTACATATATAAAATCATTAGAATCTTGTTACCCTATCAAAAAAAATTGATTTAATTTATTGACCTATTCGATAACCCAATAATCTTTTATAAAATATTTTTTTTTTCGATTCGATTTTTTAGATATGACTTATAATCTTCACTTCGTTTCATATTAATTGTCAAAGTTCTTTTTTATATAATCATAAAAAGCTTTAAATAATTTTTTTTATTAATTTATATTTTAATTTTCTCAATGTAATTAATATAGTATTATTTATTTTGAAAATAATTTATAATAAAATAAATATTTTGAAATAAACATTTTTTTTATAAATATTAAACAACTAAGAAATCGAATTAGGAAATGATTTGCAGTAATGTACGGTCCATGAACGTGAAGATGCTTCCATTAAAAGTCGTACTATAGTATATACAGAGTTGACCAAATTAATTAAAATTAATAAAAATAGAAGATAACAATAATTTGTCCACATGCCACATGACTAAAAATTAGATTAACAGCAGATTATTTTTATAATTATTAATAAAAAGAAATGACAACAAATCAAGAGCTGTTTTTCTCATTACTGATTAGTTATTTATAATTAATTTTTTGTTTGTTGGTTTTAATTTGGTTTTTATTTTTTTACATATAATAACATATTAACACTTCTTTAAAAATTCTAAAACTTTAAAATAAAAGATAATCGTGTCATATTTCACATATTTTTATTTTAGGACTATATGTTTTATATATAAATATTTATTTATTTATTTTTAGCATATTAATGTTTACATTATTTATCTTTTTAAATTTTATTATGAAGTTAAACTGAGACATACAAATCGAAACAAAAAGAATAACCGATGTTGAGCATGAGCATATGCAGTTTGATACTTCATTCGTTATTTTATGTCATTTTTTTCTATAAAAAGATGTATTATAATATTTGTTATTTTATAAATTTTATGTATATATTATCATACTTTTTTAATTATATTTTTAATAGAATAGTCAATTAATCTTGAAAATATATTCATTATTTATTATAAAATTGACTTAAAAGAATATTAAATAAAAATAAAAAGATAAAGTTATATTATTTTTTAATATAAGTGTAAAGTAAAAATATGACATAAAATAAGATGAGGGAAAATATTTACATTTGTCCTTTATAGTACACCTAAAGTTGTATTTACAGTACGAATAAATTTCCACTAAAGTGTATGTCAATTCAAAAACACCATTTTGTATGAAAAGACAAGAAAGTGATGGCTCACATTACCAAGAGGACTGATTGGCTCCAATATAGCTAAAATAATATTCAATTGATATCTTTTGAATTCTTATTTTTTTATTGTTTTATTCGATGTTTAATAATATTAATATTAAAACTCAATTAATTTAAATTTGTGATGTATAGGATTTTATTCGAAAGGAAAATATTCTCTATTAAGAATTTTTTATATTAAGGTTCAAACTTGATATCTTTAATTAGGACAGAATCAACTTTATCTATTGCATCATATTTGATACGTGTTCGAATTTTTAAGGATTGAGTTCTTTTTATTTTTAACTATAAATTTTAAAATTCAAATTACGTAATTATATTTTTATTCCTACACATAGTTTAAGGTCATTTTTAACGTCTCCTTTTTAACTATAAATTTTAAAATCCAAATTTGACTAACCATAATAATTAATAAATTTACGTTGCATTTACTGCTGGAGGTGGTTTTTTTTCTTTCAAACCTTTGAATGAAGAAGTTGATGTGTGTACTTTTTTTATTTTTTTAGTTTATTAAAAGTATTGATTCCAAGTTAGGGCAAATATATTGGACCACAAGCACCAAAAAGGATACTAATCAACCATATTATATGGTCTAATTTTGGATTATGACTCATTGTTTGACCCATCTCAATTTTGAACAGGTTGGACAACAAATTATTTATTGCTTCAGTTAATTGTCCATTTTAATCCACACAAATTCATTTCAAATAACTCATTTACCACCTCTAGATAAGTATATTGTGATAGTCGGACCTCTCACATTAATTATGTATTCTATGAATCACACGTCACGTCGCTCATCGTGACATATATTATTTGTCTTAATTCAATAAACCTTAGAAATATTTCTTGAAAAACTTATATATATACAATTTACACTATTATTATCGAACCTAAAAAGCAATATACTATTTAAATTACAATATACTATCTATATACTCTGTCTCAATTTATGTGACATATTTTGCTTTTCGAGAGTCAATCAATTTAAGTTTGATAAAGTTTGCATATGAAATCTTTAATTTTTTTAAAATGAAATTTATATATTTCTAAACTACATAAAAAGTATATAAGATATTCAAAATAATTTAAAAAGTATAGGAAATGTTTATGGTAAAAAATAGATTTATTTGAATTTTACATTCAAAAAGTATCACATAAATTGAGACATAGGAATCGTGACATTTGTCAAAGGTGTAATTTGTAATTCTCTCTTTTTCAAAAGGCTACTAATCTAGAAATTTGTTGGTTCTTCTTTTTTGACTCATCACATCACATTTTATATCAATGTAATATATTTCCTTTAAAGCAAAATAATTATAATAATAGTAATAAATGAGAGGCAAAAAATGCAGTAGATGTTAATTTTCCATCATGTGAAAAAGGTTTACCATTTATAGAATGGTCCTGTACTAGACTTGGAGGGTGGGCTATCACTCTTTAAAGGTATTTACCACCTTTAATGTAATTAATTTGTATGTAGAGCTAGTTAGGTCTAGACACTAAATTACACCATGATAAAAGATGAGTTTGGCCAATTAGTTATATCTCAACTTTGCTCATTAATTTTGGTCAGTCACCAACATCATTTTGTTCTGTAACGGTTACGTATTTAGTATGACTACATGATAATTCAAATATGTTTTATATGAGTAATCCATTATATGTATATATATAATTAGATTGGCCGTATTATCATGAATTCATATTGCGTGTCATAAATTTGCACTCGTAATTTCACCTCTTTTAATTTATGCTAGTAGTAGCTTTTTGATTTAACAGCTTGTTTGCAAGTTTAATTGCTTATGGTATATGTTGAAGTGCGTAACTATCTCATTTAAAAGCTTAAGATGTTAGTGAGAGCCAGTTTTATTATTTGATTATATTTTCAACACGCCCCCTCACATGCGTGTCTGATTCTTTTCATGGGCCAAGTACGTTGAAATTCTTTTTGATTTGGGTGGCGACCCCATAGGTCAGAATGAATAAGTTGAAAAGGTGCAGTTGTACGCTTCTCAGATAAAGTAAAAGATAATTTATGAGATTTAGCAATTGAACAGGAGTCACAATTGTTTACATGAATGGAAGAAAAACCTAATTGAGACATTAAAGAATTTATTATTTGAGTAGACGGGTGACCCAGACGACTGTGCCACAACAGACTGTGGCCATCAGCCGAAAGAGTCACTGGAGCCACAGGAACGCTTTCTGAAACTGGGTGGGCAGACGAACTTGTGCCAGGAAGAACGTACAGACCATGCTCACAGGGGCCCTGAAAAATCACCCTCTTGGTAGTATTGTCTAGGATCTAAAAATCATTAGAGGTGAACAAGAGTGAGCAATTATTGTCTTTTGTGAATTGGTGAACTGAAAGGAGATTGGTTTTAATAGAAGGGACGTGGGTAAGGTTACCTAGGTGAAAGATAGCGGTGGGGTTTTTAATGGTACCCGTGCCAGTGTGAGAAATATTAAGGGACTCACCGTTGCCAACAGTAATACCATTGGAGCCATGATATGGATTTGGAGCGTTAAGCTTGGATAGATCAGAAGTAACGTGCATGTTGGCCCCAGTATCCAACAGCCATTCAGAGGAAGGGCCGGCTTGAGATGCATAATTGGCACGGTTATCACTATTTCGGCTCTCCTCATACCGAAACCAGCAACGAACAGCGGTGTGTCCTATTTTCTGACATATTTGACAAGTTGGACGATCCCGCTCGTAAGTGTCCTGCCCGCCGCTGGAAGATGACTGCCCGCCGCTGTCGAAGGAGTGCAGGCTGTTGTTGCTGCCGTGCTGCTGACCGTCGTACTGCGGACGACTGCCCTGCCGACCGCCGCGCCCGCGGCCTCCGCTGTTTCTGCCGTAGCCGCCGCGGCTCCCCTGCCGGCCGCCACCACGCCCACCGCGATAGTTCTGACTTGCGGTGAGGGCGGTGGCCGGCTCCATAACAGCGCTTCTCGGAGAAGAAGTTTGCTCTCCAGATCCACGTTGATTTCTTCACTTTTTAGCCATGAGGAGAGAGTAGCCAGGTCAACGGGGTTGGACTGATGCGAACCGCCTGTTTAATGGAGGAGTAAGCTGATGGGATCCCCCGAACGACGCACATGACGAGATCTTTTTCGGGAATGATTTCGTTCACGGTGTCGAGGGCTGTGATGATGGTGGAGACCTCGTCTAAATACTCCGCCATAGTTTTCGTGCCTTGGTAATTGTGTGGAGACGATCACGCAATTGAAAAATATGAGAGAGTGGAAATTGATGCATAGCGTGTTGCGAGGGCCGTACACAGGGCTGAAGCAGTTGTGTAGGATCGGACGTGTTTCTGAACCGTGGGAGAGATGACCGCAATCAAACATGATCGGATCTGGCCATCCACGGCTTTCCAGGCGGCATGGGCCGGATTGGTTTTTTCTGATTTGTCCATGGCGGTGATGACTGCCGGCGGCGGTTCTGTGCTTCCATCGACGTATTTGAGAAGGTAATTGGCCTCAAGGGCTGTAAGAACGGTGATTTTCCATGTAGGGTAATTTATGTCTGATAATTTTTCGGGAATCAGGGCATGAAGATGCCTGAGAAGGAGTTTAACGCCAGAAGGAAGTGAATCGAGAGGATCCACCTCGGTTGTCATGGCTGCCGCCGCCCAAGAGAAGAGAGGAAACGATCGGTGCCCTAAAGAGAGAAAAAAACCTAGAGAAAAGAAGATCTAGGTTTTCTGGCTCTTGATACCATGAAAGAATATTGATTGTATTGAAGTGTTAACCTAATAAGGGAATACATGGGAGATATATATAGGAGATATAGGAAGGAGTACTAATCCTAATAGGACTAGGATTAAGGAGTACTAATCCTAATAGGACTAGGATTAGTACACAGTAAATACTAATATTATTTTATACTATTTATTTAATACTATCTGTTATTACGTGTCATAAACTTGCACTCGCAATTTCACCTCTTTTAATTTATGCTAGTAGTAGCTTTTTGATTTAACAGCTTGTTTGCAAGTTTAATTGCTTATGGTATATGTTGAAGTGCGTAACTATCTCATTTAAAAGCTTAAGATGTTAGTGAGAGCCACTTTTATTATTTGATTATATTTTCAACACGCCCCTTCACATGCGTGTCTGATTCTTTTCATGGGCCAAGTACGTTGAAATTCTTTTTGATTTGGGTGGCGATGCGATTCGATCTCAAAACATTTGCCTGCTCTGATACCATGTTGAAGTGTGTGACCATCTCATCTAAAAGCTTAAGCTGTGAAACTGTTATTATTTGATTATATTTTTCAACAGTATATATAATATTTATTATACCTTGGTTTTGGTAGATTGGTTGGAGAAATTTAAAGGACATGATAGGTTCTTAAATATTGGTAGGTTGAAATTGTTGTTTGGGAAGTATTGCAGTTTTAAATGCATTTGAAACTCCTCACTTGAACTATCACTTTGATACTTTACATAATGTTCATGAAGTTTAGGCTATATAAAATTTCAACACATTTGTGTTAGAATTATTATACTTGTCAAAAGCTTCGTGTTGAAGTTGTTTTGTGTTTTATATACGACTAGAACTACACCTGAGTCTCATATAAGTCGAGGTTGCTATACGATACTCATTTTGCCATTAAACTTATATTATATCATTATCATCATGATAAATAAAATAAAAGTGAAAACTATACGCAAAATTTTCGTAAGTCTAAAATCTATCCTCAACTAGTAGTAGCTATCACCTGTGTGTATTTTTCTTCTATTGCGCTCTATCATTATCTAAATTTATACCAACTACCAGGCAGTTGTAGGTCATTTGAGACCACTTCCTTCCATGGTAATTTTAGGTCCACTTCGTACCCTTTTTAACACCTAACTTATCATAGTTTCATATCTACAGACTGATGTATGTATCTATAGATGAACACATAACATTATCCAAATCATCTTTAAGTGATATTCTCACATTTTATCGTCAATATGTGCTACTTCCACTTCTAGTAAATGTACACATATTTTAGCAGCCCAACATTCACTACACTCTTCACCAAAGAGAACAATAGGCACCTCAAGATGCCACTTCGTGCAAAAGCAGCAGCAGCATCAAAATTGAATTTTTCACAATTACTGTGGACTAAATATCCGATACATTTATGTCATAAATAATTTGTCCTACAAAAAAGATATGGGTATATCACGACCCTCTTTTCTCTTGACGAACCCTGCTTCCTCACATTTATAGGTGTTAAAGCTAAATCAATCTATCTAAATCAGGCGGATTTCAACTTGGCAGATGTGGATGCCAGATGTGAAAGGGTTCTGTGTCCAACAAACAGTAAGAAGATCCCTAAGAATCCAAGTGCTTTCAGTGTTGTGAACAGATTCAACTGCACGCAGAAAAACAATAAATAAATATATATATATGTAGAGTCAGCAAGCAAAAGTATTTTGTCTAACAAATAAATTTTCTTGCGGAATTAGAGCCTTCCACAGATTTATGAGGGCAGCTGAATATCCATCAGTGTTTTTCCCGTGGCAGGTCATTTAGGATTTCATTGTCAAATGAAAAAAAGTTAAGCTGAAGTGTGGGCAATGGATACTTATTCTAGTTTTCTATCTCGTGCTTAGAAGTACTGATCTACCAGTTAATGATTTATCAAGAAGCACTAGATAAGCAGATTCAGGACTAATTCACCATTTAAAAAAGGGTCAAATAAACTAGTGTTGCAAATGATAGCTACAGTGAAGAGTTTGACACTTGTGCTATAGCTACAATTATTCAACAACTAACGTGGCAGTTGTGAGTAATAAATTGCTGTCACCAATGTCAGTTGGAACTAAGAACCACATGTATTTTGTATTTGATAAATGCCCTAAATCTTAATATTAAAACATTTGCAGTAGACTAAAGTTTAAGGGAAATCCTCAGATTCAGTTAATCCTATTAGCTATTAAAAAAGGATATTTTCTAAGACTTTGCAGAATTCCTACAACTAATAATGAGGATTTGTAACTTGTAAGGGTATCCTCTGCAGAACCGAATGACCAATTTTCCTCAGCTAGCAGTAATTTGGTACAAGCAATGGGAGAGAAAAAGAAAGGGACAGGAAGCCTATTCCCCCCTCCTCCCGAAGGAAAAAAAACACTATACATAACATAGAGGTTTTCAATCTCATAAGCCATTACTCCTAACCCCACCCACTAAAAAGGGGTCTTCTCAACCAAAAGTACAGCTGCTTTTGAAGAAAAGAGCATAATAATGATATAAAGGTAGCAGAAAAGAAAACCGAAAGACAAACCTTCAACCAGAACAGAGAATAAAGTGATAGTACGGCCACAATGGTAAGGTGAAAAAGGATGGCAAATGCTGCAGGTGCTGATGCTGTTGGGAAGTTCTTCAGGTTCACATGTAGTCTCAAAAGCTTCAAAAAGACATGAAAGCAGATAAATTAACCACAACAAAGGCATTTTAGGCAAGGGAGAAGATGTTAAGCTCTACATCCAAGCCAAGGCAAAACAACAAACTGAAATAGAACCAATCAATCATACAGCTATTATCTCTTATGTTTTCTTCTCTTTAACAATGGTAACAAGGGAAGATCTTGTGCACCAAAACTAATCCACCGGGCACATATTACCCTCATCAGTACAAGTACCGGGTAACTCCACCAACCAAGGCTTAGATAGATGGGAAGAAATCACCTTTCTTTGGTTCTATTGGGATTGATCCCACAGCTATTATCTCTTCTTTTTATACATTTTGCCTTTTTTAAGTGTAGGGAGGGGGGACACTGCAAATTTATTACATTTGACTTATTTTAAAAAAGAAAATCAAGCATGGTTCAGAGAAAAGACCTACCCCAACCAAAAATCCAACGAATGGCAAAAGAACAAGGGCCAGAAATGCATAAGAAAGGTTGCTCGGAGGTCTTTTCTCTGGAGACCTGAAAATGTGAGCTATTTCTGCCTTGGGGCCAAATCTAGAGGAAGGGTCAACAGCCTGAGGAGGTGGGCGTGCTGCCTTCTCTGGAGCCTCTGGCAAATCTAATTCAACAGATCCCAATGGTTGCAAGAACGAGTTCTCCTGGAAGAAACAAAATGGTCAGCTCAAGATACGAAAAAAGTTTCAGATCCATTATCCAAATTTCTTTATTGCCTGTTTTCCCCCCAAAATGACCAAAGTGTGGCGCTATATGCAGCTTTAATGAAGTTGGAATCCACACATACCATTACAGCATCTCCAACAGTAAGTTGAATATCATATCTACCCGATAGATAGAAAAACTTTTCAACAAGTCCAAGGAAATCCTACAAGACAGAATGCCAATTAAGAATTCAGCGATTAGCTCCTTTAAAGATAGTCAGTTTTGGAGTTAGAGGCAACTGCACACGTTTCTTCTTGGATTTGGAGTTTGTGCTGAACTTGCAAAACACGTCCACATTATGTTGAGCAGTAGCAACAGAGTGCAGAAGAAAATTTAAGAACTTACTAGTATTATTTCAAATTGTTTTCCAGAATTCCCGACCACAAAGATATGCTCCACCTTGCTCTCATGACTCAACTTGAGGAAAGCCTGCAAAACATATTAATAAGTCCTCCAACTGGATAATAAAGCGTGCAACTTATAGAACACAGAAATCATGATCCCAACCTGGTGTGGCTTCAAAGCATTCCCAAGAGGAGAAGTTAATTGAAATGACAACCGTAGCTTTTGAAGATGGTTTGCTGATAAGGAGATGGAGTTCTTTCCAGCCAAATCAAGCCTGCGTGGAACACCCCCAAGAAAAAAGATAAACTAATGAAGGCTTATAGAAATTTAATGCATACAATTTCTGTGTAAATAATAGAAGACCATTCCACATGGCTAGTCAAAGTTAGAACACTAATTTCAAAGCTTTACTCGTGCCTTGTAAAGTGGGATTATATAGATGAGAGTGCACTCTCCAAGTTTTCAAGCTAAAACAAGTTCAATGGAAAAGGAAGATATGTAGTGCCAAGCTAGCATCAAACTTCACCAAATTTATTGGCATACCATTACATGTACTCCAGTTCCAATTTCCAAAAAAAAATCTCAGCAAAGAAGTCATTACAAAGTATGGAAAGGTCAAACTACGAACATGTAAAATCTCAAGTTAAATCAGCAAGTATTATGACTTTATGAGCATTCTTGCAACCTAGTTATATAACTTTCTTGAATTGAAAAACTTTAAAGTTCTGCAATCAATCATAGGCAGACAGAGTCAAGTTTATCAACGATAAAAAAACTGTGACTATTAAAACTTTGAGAAGGAGTCCTTAAATAACAGTTTTGTAAATTGGTCTCACAGCTCCCATAGAGACTCTACTTTCACAAGCCTTAAGCCTCTACCAGTTGTCAGAAGTAAATCAAACTAATAAAAGCAACTAGTGCAGGAACTAGAAGTGAATTTTAGCCCCTAGTAATTAAATTAAAAAAAAAAAAAGCTACTATAACAAAATAGCTTTAAGAACAAGAGGAAAAGAGAACAAAATGTATGTGTATGTTCCTTATTTTGAATTGACGTATCACCTACCTGAAACAGAAATAAGTTCCACTAATGATATTGACAATAAATAACTAGTATGTGCAGAAAACGGTAAAAAGAGCAGCCAATGATTAAAAAAGGGAACTTCTTCAAAATGGATATCAAGAAGAGATGAGAAGGATAAGAAAGGAAGAAAATACTTTTTACGAGTTTCAATATTCCCAAGATCATTGTCAAGTACAGAAATCTCTGCATTATCAACTTTAATAACTCCTGTAACGTATATGGGTACTTTTGTTCTTCCTCCAGTGGCATAGATCATTTTGTGCTCAGAATCATGAAGAACAATCTACAAGATCATCAAGAGGAAAGGAATATAAATTGGTCAAATGAAGATCGACAAAGGAAGCAAATTTTGATAAGGAGAAGAAGATGACATACCTCAAAACTGAAAATGTAACTGCCAACATCAATGTCTTTAGGCAAAGATTCCAAGTAATGCACACCATTTTTATGGTCAAATTTGAGATCCTGTGTTATAATGGCAGACAAATATTCACAAAGTTAATAGAAAGCAGAGATGCTAAAAATACTTTCAAAGAAAATATTAACAGCTATATCTTATGCACGAGATCACAAACAAAAGCCGCTTAGCACCTGATCAATAACAGAGGCATCCTTTGAACCAGAGCTGAAAATCTGCTTCAGTTTGACTGTCAGAGAAGGTGCAGTAGCCCCCAAAACAGTGTTTACGTTTACCTAATTGTATCAAAGATAACACTCCATCAATTTCAGATATGCTGGCGAAACTTATTAGAGCACCAAGATAACAAAATACATGATACAAGAAAGAATGCATCACATTTCTCCTCAGAGGAATAACTGTTAAGAAAAAAAAAGCACACATGAATCATGCTAAAACATTGAACTAGAAACAAAGCAGGTTCTGTGCTTTGTCTAGCTTATACAGAGATTGGGCCATGACACCGAGGTAATGAGCGAGGTGTCATAGCACATTCAACCAACTGTTTTTTTCATAACAAGATTAAGATTAATTTTAAAAGATAGATAAGCTCTGCTTGAAAAAGGTGGCACTGCACAGCAAAACGACTAGTTAATATGTCTGAATTAGAAACTTAAAAATGCATTCTGTCATCTCAAGAAATTTAATAATATCTTTTATAAAGAAAATTAATATAGTCTGGAACGTGATTGACATAGTTTTTACTTGACATACTTGGTTGCAGGATTCAATTCCTCCACCCTCATATTGGCTTTTCTTTTTAGTTATTTTATGTTTTCATTATGTGCCTTTTTTATATGTTAAGTGACTTTAGCTTAAAACAGCATCAGATTTGGATGCTTTTCAGTGCCTTTCATTGAAGCCACTAATTATCTTCTGAAGCATACCCTCTCCGAATCTTATTTTTGTAGATCTCTATGTCTCAACTCTCAAGTTATCACTAAAGAAACACCCATAAGTGGAAAATATAGCCACAAGGACTTTATAGTCTAAATCTGAAAATTGAGGAATACAAGGAAAGCAATTATGAAAGAAACATATGGAGTGATGTATTCAGAATTCAAGAGACTTATATCAAAAACGTCACACCTTAAGCTGGTCCTTTCTAGTCAATGAAAGAACGCTGGTGGGGAGTGATAATATCAATGGAATGGAGATCCTGCATTTCAAGTAATGCTTGATATGTAAGTAAAGAAATGGTGCTGGTCTGATTGCAGCAATGATGCTGCATCTAAACTCTACCAGCAAAAATCCAAACACAACATTTTACAGATAGAAGCAAATGAATAAAAAATCAGATAAAGTGAAAAGAAAGTATATTGCGATGAACCTATTGTTTTCCAAGGAAGCCAATGCTTCAATTTGATAATACAAGTCCTTTGCATTTCCAGGAACTCCAGCACCAAGGAGAAACCTTGCCAGACCTAGAATTTTGTCACCTGGAAGCTGCAAATCATAAAGGAAAGTATTATCAAGAATGACTATCATCAAATTAGAGAAAGAAAATGACATGTGCTACACAACATACATTTAAATTTTCGGCAGCCACTGCGGCAAAAGCTGTAATCCCACGCACTACAGCTGATGAAGCTGAGAGGGGACCCTGATGTCCATGACCATCAGCAAGTTTTTCATCAAAGTAATAGGCTCCATCATCTGTAATATGATATGACAACAATATTATCATAGACGTTCATTTATTAGAACAAAGTTACAAACTGTCACCTCCACCAGCTCACAGAAAGAGAAAAAAAAGAGGTATATATATACCATATTTCTCTAGACCATCAAGAAGCTTCGATATATCACTTTTCACCATGCTAATCTGCCAATGCACAGTAAATATGGGGTTGAATTCAAAATACAGAAGATATTACACAGAATTATGTGAGCTGTAATAAACAAAAATCAAAAGATTAATGGCATTATGATAACCAAGTAAATTGTGCAATAACTTTAGCATGTAACCTGACATAATGGTCAAACTGAGATACACAGCCAAAAGAAAACTTCAAATCAAGTAAGACGAAATGTTGGGTCTTTATTTTTGATAAGTGATACTCTATGTCAAGAGAATGACTTGGATGTCTGCTTTATCTCCTGAATGCATGTTTACTCAAAGATATAACTATGTATCCTCATGCCGTTTTAACTAAAAAGAAAACAAAAATATTGAAATAAGAAAAAAATCGACAGAGGTCACACTACCACATGAGATGCATTAATCCCATCTGGCACCTCTTTACACCCATGGATAATTAACCCACAGGAAAAGAAAGGCAATTAAAGACGGTTTAGTTAATCATTCTCTATAGTTATTAATTACACTCTACCCTCCCCAGACCCCACTTTATGGGATTTCACTAGGTATGTTGTTGTCGTTGTCGTTGTCAGCTCTATAGTTAAATATTGAATGTGTAAAACTTAAACTCACATTTAGTGACACCCTTATAACTGCATATGAAATACATCCCAGTGTAACCCACTTCAGTAATAGCTGCTGTCCACCTGACACTTCAATACCAATTTTTTCTTGACAATTCAAAATGATGTCATTGATATCATACCTCGTCAGTCGTCGGTGTCATTAAAAAAAAGATGGAATTATTTGGAGCTGTTAGGAATATGTGAGTAAAATTTGTGATGAAATGTGTTACTTAGATTATTAGGAAGGAAAAAGGTGAAGTCTAATTACATTTGGAACACAATGCCCCGAATGTAGCTTTTCTCGCAGCAAGCTGGCTTAAACTATGGATAAAAGAGAGTATCTTATGTTGTTACGTATTGTTTGTGATAATTTGGAATCTACACTTGCTTGATGCTTCAAATGTGACTCACTGGTGAGATTAAATAACAAAGTTCTATTGTTTTTTGAAGGATATTCAGCTGGAGAAGGACCATACAGAAGAAACCAAGGAAATCAGTATGGAGCAAGGAAAAAATTACTGAAGGAATGGGCCAAAAGAACAAGATGGACGCATGAAAGAGCTGAAAGAAGGGACCAAGTTCAGAGCCCAAGTACTGACTGAAATACAATGTTACTAGTGTCAAAAAAAAGAAATATAGCACTGACATACCAGAGACACTTGAGACGCCTAGTTCCTAGACTATGTCGCATGTGGTCATGTAGCGCTTACGATCAACCCGTGTCCCATTATCTACAGAATCTCATCCGCATATTCAAAGAATTGTTCCTTACTAGATCAAGTTAATATTAGGCAAGAATTTGAAGAGAGGATTCTTGAAGAAAACCTCTCCAAAAGAGTTTTTCCTCAATAGGATTATGATATTAGACATTCTTACTTTCAAGTTTGGTGAACTTCATTATTCTAGAAATATGATGGGAGTCGACATGTTTTTTACTAGTTTACTTCTATAACACACTTTTCTTGCTATATCAAAATGAAAGTGGGTTATGAAGTTATTTATCCAACTTCTGCTTATGTATCTAATTGATTGGCCATCAATTAGATCAAAGTAACAACACAAGTATGGGCTCTATTCACCAATATAAAGAGCCTAAATTGGATTTATGCCAGAACATACAGCAGACCACTAAGTTGCTGGGTTAGAAGGGGAGTTAGTAAAAGCCAGAGGAGGTGGTGGAGAACAGTACCTGCTTGTATCTGGTGGAGCATTTGGAAGGAGAGAAATCAGAGAATTTTTGTAGGGAAAGAATGCACTATAGAGAAGACTAAGCGGAAAGTAATTAACACTTAGGTTTTTGGTGGAAAGAAATGAACATAGAAGAAGAAATTCAACTAGTGGATTTCTTAGGAGCTTTGTAAATAGTCCTGTTCTTTTTTTTTTCTTTTGTGAAACTGGTAAGGTTGAATTTTTTTGTTGGTTTTTCTATGTAACTAACACCTTTGGAGGTGGCCAGCATAGCCCTTAATGCTGAGGAATACAATGTTACCAGTTTCAAAAAAAAAAATTAGATTTGTCTATGGAATCCTACTGCGAACAAAAAAGAGACTTTAATAATTCAACTTAAGAATCGAGTAGGGTAGGATAAAGTCAACTAGATAAGTTGGCTCGCTTTATGTTGACAATAGGATATACCAAGTACCAACAAACATTATGTAGCCCGTTAATGAACATGACACTAGAGCATTTTGATTAATGTTATTTGCGTAAGAATATCGTGGAATCACATCAGGCTAGGCTGCCTACTTCCCACCACCCTTAGGTTGCGGCCCTTCTCTACACCCTGAGTGAATGAAAGTTGCTTCATGCACCAAATAAAATGCTTAGAAATTCGAAGTCCCAAAATCTTGATCCACTGATTTATGGAAGCATTATAATCATCATTAATGAGACCTCAAATATTGGTACTTATACTAATAATCTCATCACCAAGTGTAGTCCACACAATACAAACGCATCGATCTTCGTATATAGCAAACTTTGGTGCCTATTCTTCATGGAAACAATACTATAGTCCCTTAATCTTTCTCGTTAAGTTGTCTTTTTGAGATAAAGGTAACTGTGTATTCAAAAAAGGCTCATCATCAAATAAATGATGAGCATAGGTAACTTACAATCTCATCAGAGCATTACTCTACGGGAGATTACAAATTACCTATAAAGTCTTCATAGAGTTCTATATACCCCATCATATCTTGTTTAAACCAAAAATACAAAAGACCAAGACTATTCATTCTAATTTTCTGAATGTTGTTCCTCTTATCCTCAAAGCAACTTAATCTTTCTTGTTAAGTTGGTGTCTACTTGCATGCATATTGTAAAGCAACATGGGCAACGCGTGATGTAATATTATAGACACATACTCTTCGAAGAAAGAGATACATAATTTTAGGTTAGTCCTACTAGTCTAACGAGTCCAGCAAGGACATTGATCACCTTTTATTACATTGCAATTTTGCATCACAATTACAGACTGGTTCTCTTTGTTCTATGGGAAGTCCTAAAGATTGGCCCAAAAAGAAAGGGGGCCACTTGGAGGACAACACCACCATCATTTTTCACATAATTAAAGAAATAGGATGCCATTTCACATGAACAAGATCGACATTAGAAGTGTCAGAAAGATGGCCAGTGTACTTGTCACATAGAAATTCTCAATAAAAAGAATCCCATAGAGACACATTTTGAAGGAAAAACCACCAAGAAGTGATAGCATTAATCTCATGGGCTCTTCATAAAATGCAAGCTAGACCACATTTATAGCAAGCTTGTAGGTAGCAAAACAAGACCATCTTATGAGTTATGATGAGAAAGTATGAATTGAACTCCTCAAGGATGATAAGAGGACAAATTTTACTCACCAAAGATTGATCAATCTCAGAAGAAGCTAATGAAATGACACCAGCCAGGCTCTCAAGTGCAATTCCTGTAAAAAGTGGTTAATCAGGAAAATGCAAAGAAAAAACTGTAATGATTATTTTGAGTTAGGCTTCTCTTCAAAAAGTTCTCCAAACCCTGAAAACAATTTTGTGTGGTTTTAGAAAAGACAGTTGTTCTTTCCGGGGTACTTTTTGAGTGGCTTTTGAATAACCAATAGCTATTTTTGTTGTTTCCAGAATATATAATCTTTGTAGATCTTGAAACAAGACTAACCAAATCAGGTATTCCATTTGCCACAAGCATTAACCAAATATTGCTTTTTCAAAAAATATTTCCAGAAATGTTGCCTATATACTTGAGAACCTTAAGGAAGTTGTCTTACAGAGACTTGGCTTCCTCTTAAATAGAAATAGAGAATAATTACCTGCAGCATAAGTGCTAGACTCAGGATTGTTGGAGCTATAACGCCACCTACCATCACTTTGGCTGAGAGCCTGTCAAGAATACCAAATAATCATGTCAAAAAACCTCATGAAGACGAAAAAGAGTCAAAATTCCAGTAGTAGTGCAAAAGTGAAACATAAGATGAAACCTTTATGGAGCGGACAACTGAATCGGCACTTTCAAGATGTACATCCACGTCAGAATTTAGGCCCTACAGAGTGAACATGGCATGTGAGAAACAGAGAAATCACTCCGGACCAAATACAATGTCCTTGTGAAGCACACAGAATACATAAGCAGATCATGAGATTCACAAATATTATCAATTTCAAGCAGATATAACGGTGATTTTAGATGCTTCTGCTTTTCTTTTACCATTTTCTTTTTTATTTCAAAGGATTTGAGGTGATAGAACCATTAATGAATCAGGATATCAGTTCTAATAGTTAAGTTGAATAGAAAACAAGAGACATTTTCCTTTGCATTACCTTGATAAGAACTAAACTTCCAACCGAATAGTAGTAGTCAAGAAGTGAGCTGGCACTTTTCACAGCATCCTGAAGTCTTGGGGCTATGCCCTTGCGGAAAAAAAGAGAGAAAAGTGAATATAATGCATTTAAATTGGCTTTCAATAAGTATATCGAAACAGTTCATCCAGCTCAAACATACTGCTAATGTCTTCTTGTTAAGCTCGCAGTTCAATAGCCCATTGACTCTTAATGCCTGGAACAGATCTTTCAATGCTGAAGTAGGAGATGACAAAGTGTCCCCCACCGTCGCACATGTAGCAGCCCTTTGATCAGGCTGTTTTTTAATTCCAAGAACTTCAAATGTCCTCAAGGCCTCGTATGTTTCTTCCAGACTGAAGAGGTGACATGAAAACATAACGACATGCATCATTGCAAGAGCACACAGTTATTGCCAGCCATGAAACAGAGGGATTTCCCTTGAGAGCCAATTAAATTTTTTTAATAGGTGAATGATGTTAGCACAGAAAGTCGAATGCACGTAAATATACAAAATATTGTTTAGTCAATGTTTATCGACGGATGCTCTTATTACACTCGTAGTCTCGGAAGAATGAGAGCCAACTATGTAGCATCTATATTAAGAATCAAGTATTCAAGTATTCTATACATCATTAGTAGGAACTACCCATAATAACGGATCAACAATATGTTACCCTTGTATTACTCTTACCAAGCATGAAAAACTAATCAGACTACACATAGTTGGAGCTCATTGTCCATTAATACTATCCTTCAGATACAGAATATATATATAGTCCATAATCCTGGAACTCTTATGTGACCCAAACACATTGTAGTTATTTTATAGACAGTGAAATTAAACCGACCAACCCCACAAAACAAAGGCAGAACAACACAACAACATTAACATACCCAATGACTATGATATATTCACGGGAACAAATCGAACTAAGCTCTGTCTATGCAAACTTCAAAAACTTCCAATATAGCTGATTCCAATTAATTGACTGATCCAGAGAAAGAAGGGTTTTAGTAAGGTTTTAATCAAACCTCGACAAAGATCCATGAGCGGGAGTAAACAAATCCAATGCAGCAGATCGGTGAGAATCGGAGATAGGTTTGAAGATTGCCGCTTCACAGATCAATACGGACAATGCTAGTACCAGAAATCCTAAAACTTTCGCCATTCCTGTAAAGAAAAAATCACACAACAAACTGTTACCAGTGTTATTACATAGTAATGTAGCGAAATGGAATGAAATCACAGAGATCTTCGAGAGTTACTGGAGATAATGGAGGGAGACGGAACTTTGCGAGTATGCACCAGTGGAGAAGACCAATGGAGGAGTGTGAAACATATGCAGAAATTTTTGGTGTCATATTCCAAATATACCCCCCCTGTATATCTTATTGCCCAACATGTCCGACATCTGTATCAGAGCTCGATTAATTTAAATTTGCTCGTTGCAAAACTTATTTCTAGATGTCATACTTCTAACATAATTTATTTCAAATCTAAAAATTTATACTCATAATCAATCAATTAATATATATTATATAAATAAAGATCTTCATTTCGCCTATGTTAGATGCTTCAATGATCAGAAAAATATATTTTTTTTAAAAAAGTTAGGATTTTTTAAAAAAAAATTTACACAATAGTATATAATATATATATATATATATATATATATATATATATATATAATATATATAAATGTTAGATATTTTGCTTAGTTTGATTTTGTGAGGTAAATAATTTGACATGTCTAATTATCATTATCTCTTTTGTTCTACTGTAATTATACATATGATATTATTAGTTTGGATTGTTGATGATACAAATCATAAGTTTTTAATAGAAAATATAATTTGTTCATTTTCTCTTTTGCTTCTCTTTGTAGTTTTTTGAGATTTTTTTTCTTATTCTTGCAGTTTCTAAAGATACTGATTTTTTTTTTGACTTTGTAAATTTTGAAGAATTGAATTATGTTATGTTAAGAACATGATATATATATATATAATATATATATATATATATATATATATATATATATATATATATATATATATAGAGAGAGAGAGAGAGAGAGAGAGATATTCTTTCCTCTTCAAATCATATATAACTAAATATTTTTAATATTTTGTTTGATTAATTAACCATAATTTTATGTCTTTTTGTTGTTATTGTAAGGATTGTTTATAGTTCTCCGGTTAAACCTTCAATGCAATAAGATCTGATCGATTTCTATCAACTTAATTAATTAATTAAAAAAACACCAATATATGAAGTTATTTTTAAATTTTCAATAAATATGAATTATGAAAAACATAATAAAAATTAATTAAGAGAGTTCATATTAAACATATTGCATAAATTAATAAAAAGCTAGAGACAAGCTAACTTGATTTTGTTAAGATACGTAATTGTTACTGTTTTGAAAAAAATATAAATTAGTAAAAATACTAAACACGAGCAAACTTGATTATCTTAATTACGATTTAATTGTTAGTGTTTTCTTAATGGATTTAAATCAGCGAAGACTAAAGAATAAAAAATAAATAAGAAAAAAGGAAGACTAAAAAAATAGCATTGGAAGAAATTTTAAAAAAAAAGAATTTATCAAGGATAAAATTAATAGAGTTACTTATTTCAAAAATATTTATTACTTAACCATTCATCCTCCATTATAATGATTCTAAAAACTTACTTAACTTTTTCTCCTACACTTTAATTATATGAAAATATTATTTATCGTTTATAATTATAAATATTCATATTATTTGTGAACAATTTTTTTATATTTATCTTATTAGAAAAATTTAAGATTCTAATTATAAGTTTTTATTAGATATTATAAGATTTTTTTAATCTTAACATAAAACCTTTTATCATTCATTTATAACTGTTCATTTATTACTTATTTTATTTTGTATTTTAGCAACAATATATTATTTTTATGTTAATACTAAATCACTAAAAATCATTTTTACCGAATTAAATTCATGTATCACCCATTTCCTTCCAAAGAATCAACATAAAGAAAGAAAACTCTAAATTTTAATATACAAATATTAAAGTACTTTTTTAAGTCTCAAATTATAGGTAACTTATCTATTACAAATAGTTTTTTTTATATTTCTAAGACTGTTTTTGGATTTGTTATTATTTTAATTCTTTTGATATTTTTTTACAAAATTTAAAAGACTAAACATTTCACTTTAAATTTTTAACAAAATGTCAAAGTTGACCATATTTAATTTTGAGAACTCATTCAAATAGATAATAAAGTCATAAATTCTTAATTATATATTATAACTAACATAAAAGAATAGATACTATTCAACCAAAAAAAAGTATAGATATTTGACCGTACTGCTAATTTAAGGATATTTATTTTTTGATAAAATCAATTCATGAATTAAGTTGAAATTATAAATCTAAATAATAAAATTTATTAGCTAATCTATTAAGATTTGAAAATTAAAAAAAAGATCAAACTTTTATACATCGTGCATAGCACAGCTAAATTTACTAGTTTCTTATTAAAAATAAAAAAGTTCCAAACATCTCACTTCATGTTGATGAATGGCTCGTTAATAAATACTTAATAGAATGAAAATATGGTTTGTGCTAGGATTTTTAATAGACATTTATAAATTAAGAAAAATGTAGTAATATTTAAATAAGAAGTATAAGAAAATCAAGTTGTATATAAACATGTTTTTAATTTGAAGAAAAGAAAAGTTCAAATTTTGTGTGTGGAAAAATTATTTCGAAAAAAACATGGTCAAAATCATTTTCAAACTTGAAATTCATCTTATTTTTCTCAAAAATAAAAATCAACCCATAAAACCAAAAACTATTTTAATGTTTTAAAAAGAAAATTAGAAAAAAAAATCATTTTATGTAAGATAAGTAAGCGTTAAATATTTTTTTATTTTATTTTACATATAACTCAAATATTTAAACAAATCCTCAAAGCGAGTAGGTGTAACGACCTCTTTAGTCGTTTTGAGCAGCAGATTTTATTTCTGGAAAAACTGGCTGAGACGACGGATCTCACGACGGACCGTCATGGGCACGACGGACCGTCAAGGGGGTCTCGTTCCAAAACACTTAGAATTCTGAAATTTGGGTACTGAAATCGACTCTCTGAACTTCGTAACGGAATGACAGGACGGACCGTCGGGGGCACGACGGACCGTCACACATCTTCCACAGAAATTAAGTCTCTGAACTTCGTGACGACATGGCAGGACGGACCGTCGTGGGCACGACGGACCGTCACAGACTCTTCAAGGAAATTGAGTCTCTGAACTTTGTGATGGAAGCAGCAGGACGGACCGTCGCAGGCACGACGGGCCGTCACAGGCTGCGTAATCCCAGGCTGGGTCGGATTTCTGTTGAATGTTTTAAGGGGCGTTTTGGACTATTCCTGCTTATGATTAAAAAGTTAGTAGTTGAATATTAATAACTCGATTTCTTGGGGGTTAAAGGAGATAACCTTAAATTAATTAGTGGGTTACTTTTGACATCTTTTATACTTAATTATATGCTAATTAGGGTAAAAGAAAAAGGGATGGAATAAGAAAAATAGAAAGAACAAGAGAGGGAGAAACGAACGAACAGGGAGAGAAGAAGAACGCAGCTTTGAGGATTAGCTTGCTTGATCACAATTCTTCGGTGGAGGTAGGTTATGGTTTATGTTATTCGTAGTAAACTCTTAATAGCGAATGATATGTATTGGGTAGTGTTGTAAACCCTTCTATATGCTTAATTGTATGCTTGCATGAATGTGATTATATAATTGTGATAAAATAAGCATGATGAAGCTATTGAATCCTAAATCTTGAAAAACCCTAATCTACTTTGTTAATGATGATGCCTTGGTATAAAAGAGGGCTTGATGAACGAAAGTAGTGAGATTAGGGGATCGGGTGTCACGTTCCGGCACCAGGATAGAAATAGAGGATCGGGTGTCACGTTCCGGCACTAGGATAGAAATAGAGGATCGGGTGTCACATTCCGGCACCAGGATAGAATATGGATCGGGTGTCACGTTCCGGCACCAGGATAGAATATGGATCGGAGTGTCACGTTCCGGCACCAGGATAGAATGAGGATCGGAGTGTCATGTTCCGGCACCAGGATAGAATATGGATCGGGTGTCACGTTCCGGCACCAGGATAGAATATAGATCGGGTGTCACGTTCCGACACCAGGATAGAATGAGGATCGGAGTGTCACGTTCCAACATCAGGATAGTATGATGAGGATCGGAGTGTCACGTTCCGACACCAGGATAGAATGATGAGGATCGGAGTGTCACGTACCGACACGAGAGGAATAAAGAGAATGAATCTTGAAATATGTTAATATACTCAATTTAATGAACCTAATTCCCAAATGAGTATGGTATTGAGGCTTGAGACCTCATGGGTGTACTTGGCGTACAATTTAATGAATATAGTACTTGTTGTTGCTACATGTTGAGTATTGTAGTTGATTTATGATATTATTTGATATATACTGTTTTCTATTTTGAGTTGGCCGATGATACCTACTCAGTACTTGTGTTTTGTACTGACCCCTACTTGTATGTTTCTTTCTTTGTTATTTGTGGAGTGCAGCAAACTTACCGTCGTCTTCAACTCAACCGCAACTCTAGCCAGTCTTCATTACACCGGATTTCAGGGTGAGCTAATGCTTCTAGCTTGGACTGGATCTTCTTCTTCATGTCTTGATGCCTTGAAGTTCCGGCATAGACTAGCTTTTATTTATTTTAGCTTCCTAGATACTCTTAGAGTTAGTAATTTGGGGATAGATGTTCTTGTGATGATGACTTCCAGATTTTGGGGATAATAATAGTTACTGAGTTTTAGAAGTTATTTAATCAATGTTCATTAATGAGATTTAAGTCTTCCGCATTACTTTCTGTTGATATTATAGTGAGATGTTGGGTTTTGTATTGGTTGGTTCGCTCACATAGGAGGGTAAGTATGGGTGCCACTCGCGGCTCAATTTGGGTCGTGACAAACTTGGTATCAGAGCATTAGGTTCGTTGGTCTCATCACACAAGAACGAGTCTAGTAGAGTCTTAAGGAACGGTAGGGGGACGCCTTTACTTTTCTTTGAGAGGCTATAAGACTTTAGGAAAATTCCATTCTTTCATTCTTTCTTTCGTGCTATTACTTGGATCCAATTGGTATCTAGGTGATACAAATTGGTATCTGACCATCTTCACTATATTTCGCAGATGGTTAGAACTAGAGCAACGACTGCGCCAACACCAACACCGGCAAGACAAGAAGCGTCTGAGCCAGCCACTGGGGCTGTAGCTCGAAGAGGAGTAGTGGCAAGAGGCCGTGGAAGAGGTCGTGGGAGGACGTCCTCTAGAGGAAGAGGACAAGCACCTAGCCCATCTGGTACTAGGGCGGTGACTCCTCCACCCACTGAGGAAGTGGTAAGAGAGGGTGAGAAAGGGGAGAATGAACAAGTGCAGAATGAGGAATTACCACCCCAACCTACCCCAGAGATGATCAATCAGGTCCTTGCTTATCTTAGCGGGTTATCTGATCGGGGCCAGACACCTCCAATGTTTTCTGCACCAGCACCTCAGGTTCCGGAGGTACAACATGCAGCTACTGTGGCTTCCCGCATGGATGCCTCATTGGAAATAGGCACGTTTCCTCGTCTGACTACAGGGACTATAATGACAAGTGATCAGCATGAACTTTTCAGTAAGTTCTTGAAATTGACTCTTCAAGGGTGCTGAATCTGAGGATGCCTATGATTTTCTGGTTGACTGTCATGAGCTACTACACAAGATGGGTATAGTAGAACGATTTGGTGTTTAGTTTGTAACTTATCAGTTTCAAGGGAACGCCAAAATGTGGTGGCGGTCACATGTTGAGTGTCAACCAACAGAGGCACCACCTATGACTTGGGCATCATTCTCTAGCTTGTTTATGGAGAAGTATATACCCCATACTTTGAGGGATAGGAGGAGAGATGAGTTTCTAAGCCTAGAGCAAGGCAGGATGTCGGTTACTACTTATGAGGCTAGGTTTCGTGCACTATCCAGATATGCCACCCAGCTTTGTTTCAGTCCACAAGAGCGGATTCGCCGTTTTGTGAAGGGGTTGAGGTCAGAGTTGCGGATTTCAGCCTTACAGGTAGCGCCTACAGCGAAATCCTTTCAGGAAGTGGTAGACTTCGTGATAGAGGTGGAGGGAGTGAAGCCAGATGACTTCACCATGGCATCTACATCAAAAAGGTTTCGAAAGGGAGGTGAGTTTAATGGTTCTTACTCTAGAGGACAGGGTTCAGGAGGTTACTCAGTCCGACCAATTCAATCCTCACTACAGACTGTAGTTGGGGGTCCACCTCAGACCGGTCAACATTTCTCTGAGGTTGGAGGTTATCCCCAGACTTCGTCATTCTCACAGAGGCCGATGCTTGAATCCAGAGAGTGTTATGGATGTGGGGAGACTGGACACATTAAGAGGTATTGTCCAAAATAGAATTACAGACCTCCAATAGTCAGAGGTAGAGGTGGTCATGGAAGAGGCCGTCATTCTAGAGGACGTAGTGGCCGAGGTAATAGTGGTCACCAAAACGGCCGGGGCGACGGGCAAACTTGAGCCACTACAGCACAACATGGTAGGGGCAACGGACAGACAAGCGATAGGGCCCATTGTTACGCTTTCCCTGGGCGTTCTGAAGCGGAGGCATCTGATGCTGTCATCACAGCTAATCTTTTGGTTTGTGATTGCATGGCTTCTGTATTATTTGATCCTGGCTCCACATTTTCTTATGTATCTTCCTCATTTGCTACTGGTCTTAATTTACGTTGTGAATTACTTGACATGCCTATTCGTGTTTTTACTCCGGTGGGTGAGTCTGTGATAGTTGAAAAGGTATATAGGTCTTGTCTGGTGACTTTTGTGGGGAGCAATACGTATGTAGACTTGGTTATCTTAGAAATGGTTGATTTTGATGTAATTCTGGGTATGACTTGGCTTTCTCCAAATTTTGCAATCTTAGATTGTAATGCTAAAACTGTAACGTTGGCCAAGCCTGGGACAGATCCGTTAGTAGGGGAGGGCGACTACACTTCCACTCCGGTTCGTATCATCTCCTTTCTTCGTGCTAAGAGAATGGTTAGTAAAGGGTGTCTAGCTTTCTTAGCACACCTCAGGGATAATACTACCCAAGTACCTCCAATTGAGTCGGTTTCGGTAGTCCGTGAGTTTCGGATGTGTTCCCTGCAGATCTTCCTGGTATGCCACCGGATAGAGATATTGACTTTTGCATTGATATGGAACCGGGTACTCGCCCCATTTCTATACCCCCTTATAGAATGGCTCCCGCTGAGTTAAGAGAGTTAAAGGCTCAACTTCAGGAACTGCTAGGTAAAGGCTTCATTAGACCAAGTGCATCTCCTTGGGGTGCTCCGGTTTTGTTTGTGAAGAAGAAGGATGGAAGTTTTCGGATGTGCATAGACTATAGACAACTGAATAAGGTAACTATTAAGAACAAGTATCCTCTTCCCCGCATCGATGATTTGTTCGATCAGTTACAAGGTGCTTGTATCTTCTCAAAAATCGACTTGAGATCTTGTTATCATCAATTGAAAATACGGGCAATGGATGTGCCCAAGACTGCTTTTCGGACCAGGTATGGGCATTATGAGTTCTTAGTAATGTCTTTTGGGCTTACGAATGCCCCTGCTGCTTTCATGAGCTTGATGAATGGGATTTTTAAGCCATATCTGGATCTCTTTGTCATTGTATTCATCAATGATATATTGGTATACTCAAAGAGCAAGAAGGAACATGAGGAGCACTTGAGGATTGTATTGGAAATGTTGAGGGAGAAAAAGCTTTATGCCAAATTCTCCAAGTGTGAGTTTTGGCTAGATTCAGTGTCCTTCTTAGGGAACGTGGTTTCTAAGGATGGAGTGATGGTGGATCCATCTAAGATTGAAACAGTGAAGAGTTGGGCAAGACCCACTAATGTTACAGAGGTGAGGAGCTTTGTTGGTTTAGCTAGCTACTACCGCCGATTTGTCAAGGGGTTCTCTTCTATTGCTTCCCAATTGACAAGCTTGACTAAGCAGAATGTTCCATTTGTATGGTCGGATGAATGTGAGGAAAGCTTTCAGAAGCTCAAGACCTTGTTGACTACTGCGCCAATCCTTACCCTGCCAGTGGAAGGTAAGAATTTCATTGTCTATTGTGATGCATCCTATTCGGGTTTGGGTGCAGTGCTAATGCAAGAGAAGAATGTAATTGCTTATGCTTCAAGGCAATTAAAGGTGCACGAACGCAATTACCCGACCCATGATTTGGAGTTGGCCGCGGTAGTATTTGCATTTAAGCAATGGAGACACTATTTATATGGGGTTAAGTGTGAAGTCTATACGGATCATCGTAGCCTACAGTATGTCTTTACTCAGAAAGATTTGAATTTGAGACAGAGGAGATGGATGGAACTACTGAAGGACTACGATATCACTATTCTGTATCATCTGGGAAAAGCTAATGTTGTGGCAGATGCTTTAAGTAGAAAGGCAGGAAGCATGGGAAGTCTAGCTCACTTGCAAGTTTCTAGACGCCCATTGGCTAGAGAAGTTCAGATTCTGGCTAATGACCTTATGAGATTAGAAGTAAATGAGAAGGGAGGATTTTTGGCTTGTGTGGAGGCAAGATCGACAAGATTAAGGGAAAACAGGTTACTGATGAGAAATTGATTCGGATCCGAGATAAAGTGTTGCGAGGAGAGGCTAAAGAAGCAACAATCGATGAGGAAGGTGTGTTGAGGATTAAGGGAAGGGTATGTGTACCCCGCGTCGATGATTTGATTCACACTATTCTTACAGAGGCTCATAGTTCAAGGTATTCTATACATCCTGGTGCAATTAAGATGTATCGTGACCTAAAGCAACACTTTTGGTGGAGTAGAATGAAGCGTGACATTGTGGAGTTTATTGCCAAATGTCCAAATTGTCAGCAAGTAAAATATGAACACCAGAGGCCCGGAGGAACACTTCAGAGAATGCCCAATCCTGAATGGAAGTGGGAAAGAATTGCAATGGATTTCGTGGTTGGTCTTCCCAGACAATGGGTAAGTATGACTCCATTTGGGTAATTGTTGATAGGTTAACTAAGTTTGCTCATTTCATTCCGGTCAAGGTGACTTACAATGCAGAGAAGTTAGTCAAACTCTACTTCTCAGAAATTGTTCGATTGCATGGAGTCCCACTTTCCATTATATCAGATAGAGGTACGCAGTTTACTTCTAAGTTTTGGAAAACATTGCATGTTGAATTAGGTACTAGGTTGGATCTTAGTACCACATTTCACCCTCAGACCGATGGTCAGTCTGAGCGAACGATTCAAGTGTTGGAGGATATGCTTCGTGCATGTGTGATAGAATTTGGTGGTCATTGGGATAACTTCTTACCCTTAGCAGAATTCTCATACAATAATAGCTATCACTCAAGCATTGGTATGGCCCCATTTGAGGCACTGTATGGGAGGAGATGTAGGTCTCCCATTGGTTGGTTTGATGCATTTGAGGTTAGACCTTGGGGTACTGACCTTTTGAGGGAATCGTTAGATAAAGTGAAATGCATTCAAGAAAAGCTTCTAGCGGCTCAAAGTAGGCAAAAAGAATATGCAGATCGAAAGGTTAGAGACTTGGAGTTCATGGAGGGTGAACAAGTCTTGTTGAAGGTTTCGCCCATGAAAGGGGTGATGCGGTTTGGTAAGCGAGGTAAGCTTAGCCCAAGGTATATTGGTCCCTTTGAAGTACTTAAGCGAGTAGGGGAGGTGGCTTATGAATTAGCCTTGCCTCCAGGACTGTCAGGAGTGCATCCGGTATTTCACGTGTCTATGTTGAAAAGATACCATGGGGATGGACACTACATCATTCGTTGGGATTTGGTTTTGCTTGATGAGAATTTGTCTTATGAGGAGGAACCTGTTGCTATTTTAGATAGAGAAGTCCGCAAGCTGAGGTCGAGGGAGATCGCATCCATCAAGGTTCAATGGAAGAATCGGCCGGTTGAAGAGTCTACTTGGGAGAAGGAGGCTGATATGCAAGAAAGATACCCACATCTGTTTACAGATTCAGGTACTCCTTTTCGCCCTTGTTTCTCTTCTTGTGATCGTTCGAGGACGAACGATGGGTAAATTGGTATCTATTGTAACGACCTGTTTAGTCGTTTTGAGCAGCAGATTTTATTTCTGGAAGAATTGGCTGAGACGACGGATCCCACGACGGACCGTCATGGGCACGACGGACCGTAGAGGGGGTCTCGTTCCAAAACACTTAGAATTCTGAAATTTGGGTACTGAAATCGACTCTCTGAACTTCGTAACGGAATGGCAGGACGGACCGTCGTGGGCACGACGGACCGTCACACATCTTCCACAGAAATTAAGTCTCTGAACTTCGTGACGACATGGCAGGACGGACCGTCGTGGGCACGACGGACCGTCACAGACTCTTCAAGGAAATTGAGTCTCTGAACTTTGTGACGGAAGCAGCAGGACGGACCGTCGCAGGCACGACGGGCCGTCACAGGCACGACGGGCCGTCACAGGCACGACGGGCCGTCACAGGCTACGTAATCCCAGGCTGGGTCGGATTTCTGTTGAATGTTTTAAGGGGCGTTTTGGACTATTTCTGCTTATAATTAAAACGTTAGTAGTTGAATATTAATAACTCGATTTCTTGAGGGTAAAAGGAGATAACCTTAAATTAATTATTGGGTTACTTTTGTCATCTTTTATACTTAATTATATGCTAATTAGGGTAAAAGAAAAAGGGTTGGAATAAGAAAAATAGAAAGAACAAGAGAGGGAGAAACGAACGAACAGGAAGAGAAGAAACGCAGCTTTGAGGATTAGCTTGCTTGATCACAATTCTTCGGTGGAGGTAGGTTATGGTTTAGCTATTCGTAGTAACTCTTAATAGCGAATGATATGTATTGGGTAGTGTTGTAAACCCTTCTATATGCTTAATTGTATGCTTGCATGAATGTGATTATATAATTGTGATAAAATAAGCATGATGAAGCTATTGAATCCTAAATCTTGAAAAACCCTAATCTACTTTGTTAATGATGATGCCTTGGTATAAAAGAGGGCTTGATGAACGAAAGTAGTGAGATTAGGGGATCGGGTGTCACGTTCCGGCACCAGGATAGAAATAGAGGATCGGGTGTCACGTTCCGGCACCAGGATATAAATAGAGGATCGGGTGTCACGTTCCGGCACCAAGATAGAATATGGATCGGGTGTCACGTTCCGGCACCAGGATAGAATATGGATCGGAGTGTCACGTTCCGGCACCAGGATAGAATGAGGATCGGAGTGTCACGTTCCGGCACCAGGATAGAATATGGATCGGGTGTCACGTTCCGGTACCAGGATAGAATATGGATCGGGTGTCACGTTCCGACACCAGGATAAAATGAGGATCGGAGTGTCACGTTCCAACATCAGGATAGTATGATGAGGATCGGAGTGTCACGTTCCGACACCAGGATAGAATGATGAGGATCGGAGTGTCACGTACCGACACGAGAGGAATAAAGAGAATGAATCTTGAAATATGTTAATATACTCAATTTAATGAACCTAATTCCCAAATGAGTATGGTATTGAGGCTTGAGCCCTCATGGGTGTACTTGGCGTACTATTTAATGAATATAGTACTTGTTGTTGCTACATGTTGAGTATTGTAGTTGATTTATGATATTATTTGATATATACTGTTTTCTATTTTGAGTTGGCCGATGATACCTACTCAGTACTTGTGTTTTGTACTGACCCCTACTTGTATGTTTCTTTCTTTGTTATTTGTGGAGTGCAGCAAACTTACCGTCGTCTTCAACTCAACCGCAACTCTAGCCAGTCTTCATTACCCGGATTTCAGGGTGAGCTAATGCTTCTAGCTTGGACTGGATCTTCTTCTTCATGTCTTGATGCCTTGAAGTTCCGGCATGGACTAACTTTTATTTATTTTAGCTTCCTAGATACTCTTAGAGTTAGTAATTTGGGGATAGATGTTCTTGTGATGATGACTTCCAGATTTTGGGGATAATAATAGTTATTGAGTTTTAGAAGTTATTTAATCAATGTTCATTAATGAGATTTAAGTCTTCTGCATTACTTTCTGTTGATATTATATTGAGATGTTGGGTTTTGTATTGGTTGGTTCGCTCACATAGGAGGGTAAGTGTGGGTGCCAATCGCGGCTTGATTTGGGTCGTGACAGTAGGATAATTAAAATTGCCTTCACATTGAGGGGGATTGTATGTGATAATGTGTGGCTCTGCATTTCTTATATAAAAAAATGTTATAAATTTTATTAATCAAGTTGAGAATTCTGCAATAATTTCTCAATATAAAAACGGAAAAAGACCTAAAATATCCTCAAAGTATTGAAAATGGTACAAAATTACCCTTCATCCACCTAATGGCTCCAAAATGTCTTTCCCACCCACCTATTGGGTCCAAAATACCCTTGTCATCCACCTTTTGGTTCCAAATTGACCATTTATTTAATGGTTTTATATTTAAACTATTTAAATATTTTTTTAAATACGTGGCGCTCAACTATTTGTTATAATTTAACTTATTAGTGTAATTTATAAATCAATCCACTACCCACCCATTACTAATTAAATCCCTCTAAATTAATAAACCCGTCACATTATTAATGCAAGCTACTGCGAATTGAGTGTTTTTAAAAATATAGAAGTAAATTATCATAAATTCAAGTGGCTACATAAAAATCACCGATAAACTTAAAAGTCTGACTATTTCATCTTATTATTTTTAGGTCTCAATTATGTGATGTTACTTCATAGGTAACTTTTTTTCGAAATATATATTAAAGGTTTTAAAATAAATCATAAATATTTATAAAATTTATTTAAAAAAGTGCATGAATTAATTCGGGATTTATTATTTCTTTACCTTTACCCATAAATTTCTAATTCAAGTTTGAAAGAAAGTGTCCTCCTAAATAAGCGACTCAACCTAAATTTAATTGGGGCTTCGATTCGGACTCGAATAATTTTGAATGTCATTTTCAGTAATCTATAATTTTATCGTGTTTTAGTAGTGTTTATGACGATTTTGATATTATAATTGAATTATTAATTGAGTGAGGTTTAGTTATCAATGAGTGGGTAGTAGATTGATTTATAAATTATATTAATAAATTAAAATTATAATTAATAGTTGAACGCCCAGTATTTAATCTAAAATACCCTTGAAGTATTGAAAATGGTACAAAATTATCTTTCATCCACCTATTGGCTCCAAAATGCCCTTTTCATCCACCTATTGGCTCCAAAATACCCTTGTCATCCACCTTTGAGTTCAAAATTGACTACTTATTTAATGATTTTAAATTTAAACTATTTAAATATTTTTAAAATACTTGATGTTCAACTATTGGTTATAATTTAATTTATTTGTATTATTTATAAACCAACCTACTACCCACTTATTACTAACTAAACCTCAACCAATTAATAATCAAACTATAATATCAAAATCGTCATAAACATACTAAAACACGATGAAATTATAGATTAATGAAAATGACATCCAAAATTATTCGAGTCCGAATCGAAGCCCCAATTAAATTTATGTTAAGCCGGCTATTTAGGAGGACACTTTCAATTTGATTCTCTTTCAAGATTGAATTAGAAATCAATATATATATATATATATTATATATATATAGATATATATATAATATATATATATATATATATATATAATATATATATATATATATATATATAAATGAGGATCTTCATTCCGCCTATGTGGCATGCCTCAATGATCAGAAAAATATTTTCTATTTTTTTAAAAATATGACTTTTTAAATTATTTCTTACACAATAATTTTATGTGTATATATATTTTACTATTAATTAGTTATTTAATGATAATTACACCTTCTTTATATTAAGGAATTTCAAAAGGCTACCATATTGCCTCAAACATAAAAAAATTATTTTTATAATATTTTTTTCCTAATGTCCGTTTTCTACATATTATTTTTAAGTTTATATTATTATAAATTTTTTAGTTTTTATTGTTATTAAAATTATACCTTCTATTTTTATTATTATTTTTAATATATATATATATATATATAATAATAATAATAATAATAATAAAGCTAAATAAAAGATTAGGTGATGTGGCAAATCTCAATGGCCACCATCGTATTTATCTTTTTAAAAATTCATTTTTTATTTATATTCTAGGTTAAAAATCACTTTAAAAATTGTATTTTTTAATTATACCTCCCTCATTAACTCTTCTTTATTTCGCATTAAAAAAATAAGTTTATGAAACTCAAAAGACTATCATTAATCCTCTAATAACTCCTCCTAAAGGGCTATTCTACAAAATAAAATGATTTTTCATCTTCCTTGTATTTAATTCTCATGACTTCATCTATCATTATATAAGTATCCAAAATGCATGTTACATATGACAAAAATTGCTATCATCTAAATGATTTAGGATATTATGGATAAATATTTTTTTTAATATTTTTTTTTCAAATTTCATTTTCAGTTTTTATATGTACTGATTGGTTCCAACATATGGAGTCGAAATTCTTATTTTGCAGGTATATGTTCAAAGGAGCATGTTAGAGGAGCGCAAGATAATCAAGATTCGAGACTAAATAAATGCTTTTATCCTCCACATGATGAGTAACAAGTTTAATGTTGTTTCCCTAATTTTATATATAGTAGTTGAAGTGCTTAAGAATTTTTTTTATTTTTTGTAAGTAGTTTGTTATTACATATGATAAAAATTGCTATCATTTCAATGATTTAGGATATTATGGTTAAATATTTTTGTTTGAATGTTTTTTTTTTTCAAATTTTCATTTTTAGTTTTTACATGTACTGATTGGTTCCAACATATGGAGTCGAAATTCTTATTTTGCAGGTATATGTTTAAAAGAGCATGTTAGAGGAGCGCAAAATAATCAAGATTCGACACTAAAAAAATGTTTTTATCCTCCACATGATGAGTAACAAGTTTAATGTTGCTTCCCTAATTTTATATATTAGTTGAAGTGCTTAAAATTTTTTGTATTTTTGTAAGTAGTCTGTTATTTAAAGTTCATCACAAATTTTAAATATAAAGCTTTTTTTCTATTAAATAATATGTACAAAAAAGTAAACTACAAATGTGTTATTTGATTTTCTGTTTTCAGCTTTCTTCTTATAATGTTATCGTAGGAGAGGTGATGTGACATTCTTCTAAAGTCAAGATGACATTTATTTATTTCTTAAGTTTTTTACATTTTCTTAATTTTTGACATTTATATAATTTATTTAAAAACCTACAAATTATACATCACTTACATTAATTTAGAAAGATCAAAAGTCATTATTATTTAAACTAAATAATTGATACATTTTAGATTTTACGTTTTACATCCGTTTTGCTCATTTTTTCATGGGTGAATATTGAAAAATAATTATAATCCAATTAAATTGAACAGTTAATATATTTAATGTCTTATTTATGTGTTTCTTTATTTTTTTTATATTCCTTATTTATTTTTGTGATTGTGAAGCTTCACTTTTGCAAGTCGTGGCGTTTATGCCTAAAGGTTAAAATGTCTAATTTTAAACACACACAAAAAGTCAAGAAAAAATTTGTGTGATATGTATATTAAGTTTGTTTAAATATATTCTTTATATTCTTTTAATATTATTTATACTAAATTGGGGTAAGATTACGTGTTATAACTCAAAGGAATAATATCAATTTTTACTTTGCAGATTTACAGTATTTTATTTTTAATTTGCATCTTTCATACTTTATCTTGAAAAATTTATGTGATATTAAATACTCTATTTTGATAAAACTTAATGAATTTATTCTTGCGGTCAAATTAAGGCATGTATTGTTTTGTTTGAGAACTTTTTTGTAATTTCTTTATTAATTCTTACTCAACATTCAAATCTTGATATTTTGATAAATCAAGGAGTCTCATAATATATTTCAATTACTAAATAATTGATGTATTCTTTTGGTTGAGAACTACTTTGATATCTCTTTATTAAAATATTTCTTACTCAATATTTGATAAATTTTGATCTCATGTGTTATAATCTACATCAATGAGTCTCATATATTCGACCTATAACATTTACCTCAATGTTAAATTCTAAAGTAATTACTGCTTCCGTTCATTTTACTTATCATATTTTACCTTTTTATGGTTAATTTAACTATTCTCAACGCTCAATTGAATTATATTAATTCATTATTTTAGAATCAAAATTTAAATATTTTGAAATATGTATGAAAAATACTATAAGATTCAATGTTTCTCACATTAATATGATTAAAAAAACACATATTGAATATAATAAGGGTGAAAGTTCATATAATTTAACTCTCAAACAAAATTTAAGAAACAAAATAAAATGGGATCGGAAGTGTATATACTCTACAAAATCATAAACATTTTTCTACTTCTTAATTGACACTGTAATTTTGAGAGCTATTTTTATGTATCTTAGATTTAACAATAGAGACAAAACTTAATTTTTTTATTACAAATATATCGTTGCAGTGAAGTTAAAATAATTCATACATATTTTGCAACTTTTTTTATCGTACCAAACAATGTTCAATCAAACATAAGTAACAACATATAATACATTAAATGGAATACAAGCATATGATAAATTAATTATAAGAGAGAGGATGAAGAGGCTAACACCCTAAAGAAAACAAGCTCCAAATACATATAGAGATTGTCAAATTCAATACTTTTAAAATTTTTGTAAGATAATTTATAATATTTATTGGTTTATTTTTTTTAAAAATAGTATAATGATGTTTTCTCTAAATTTCTTATGATTCATTTAGTCTCAATGTTCGGAAAATCGATATAGACAATATACTTTCTGGTTCTTATTTTTTTCTTCTTTTTTTGATAAGTATATTTGTAAATGTATTTGTGATTCTTCATTTTTTTTTAAAAAAATAAGTTTAAACACGATTTTATATATATGCTCAAAATATATACAAATTTTTTTGAAATTCTTTTCTTTGTGTACTTTTTATTAAGAAAAATAATTATTTTTTTCTTTCACTTATAAGTTTATTACACGAGTACCTATAGAAGATTTAAAACTTTTAAGTGATTATAAATAATAAATAATATATAAATTAAAGATCTTTTAAAGAAATAATTGAAATGGAAGTATAATTTGTGCGTAAATTTTATTAGAAATATATAAACACAATTTATATAAAAAATTTAAAATCGCGCATAGCGCGATCAAATTCACTAGTTTATGATTAAAGGTAAGAAGTAATACATCCCGAATTAATTCACGCACTTTTTTAATATAATTTTATAAATATTTATGATTTGTTTTAAAACCTTTAATATATTATTTTGAAAAAAAGTTACCTATGAAGTAACATCACATAATTGAGACGTAAGAATAATTAAGATGAACATAGTCAGACTTTTAAGTTTATCGGTAATTTTTATTTAGACACTTGAATGTATGATAATTTACTTCTATAGATATTTTCGTCTCAAATTTTTAAAAACACTCAATTGGCAGTAGCTTTTCTGTTGTTGCATTAATAATGTGAGTGATTTATTAATTTGGAGGGTTTAATTAGTAATGAGTGGGTAGTGGATTGATTTATAAATTATACTAATAAGTTAAATTATAACAGATAGTTGAGTGCCACTTATTTTAAATATAAAACCGTTAAATAAGTGGTCAATTTTGAACCTAAAGGTAGATGACAAGGGTATTTTGGATCCAATAGGTGGATGGAGGGTAATTTTGTACCATTTCCAATACTTTGAGGGTATTTTAGACCCTTTTCCGTTAAAAAAAATATTTAAAGAGTTTAATTTTAAAATAATTAAAAAATGGTCAATTTTGAACACAAAGGTAGATGACAAGGGTATTTTGGAGCCAACAGGTGGATGAAAAGGGCATTTTGGAGCCAATAGGTGGATGAAGGGTAATTTATACCATTTTTAATATTTTAAGGGTAATACATGAAGGGTAATTTTGTACCATTTTCAATACTTTAAGGATAATTAAAATTGCCTTCTCTACTTACATAATTACTAGTTTCCGGACATGTGCATTGTATTTCAGATTAAAGAATTTAATAGAGAAAAAATAAAGAAAAATAAAAAAAGAAAAAAAAATACAACAAACACAATACACTTCTTTCTTAAGACTTTAATCATACTAAATACATAATAGAAAGAAATATAGAATTAGTACATAACTTTAATTTTCGAGTACTTATCGACACCTTCTCCTATAACCAATCAAAACTTAAGAGGCTTCTTTATCGAGTCAAACTAAAACATGAATAAGATGGTACAATAATGATATATGATCACACTAATTTAAATATATAATGGATAGAATAACGTTGAATAGAAGTGAAACCAAAAAAAAAAAATGATAAATGGAGGAATATCACAAGGCATCTTAAAGTTTTAAATTAAATATTTGAATGTTATGTATATGAAAAAAATGAGAGTTATAAACATTTAAAGTACCAATTATAAATCATAGATATGAATTATGAAGGTGAATATTTAAAGAGAAGATAAAAATAAATAACCGTTCATTTATTTCTTTTAATGCATTATTAAATTAACAAAAATGACTATTAAGATATAATATCATGTTATTTGGTGTATATGTAAAACAATTTTTGCAACCTTTAAAATTCTCTGGGCATGCTACACTAAAACTAATTGATACATTTGTTTGACTCTTGTTTACCGCAAGAAAAAAAAAGTTTTAGTAGGGGTGTAAAAAATGAACTCAAACACTGGTAATCCATTCAATCCGTCCAAAATTCTACGGGTTGGACTCAAGATAGTTTGAATTGGATTCAATCTCAACTCATTCAAATCGAATCCATTTTAGGAGAATTCTCAATTGAGCCCAATTCAATCTCCAATTTCGACCCGTTTTAATTTTTTTACTAAGTTATGTTCCTATATTAAATGTATGAATTTCATCTATTTAACATCTTTTAGGATTTATCTATCAATTTTTCACTTTTTTTAAAAAAAATCTTGAGCCGAAATTTACATTGTGATTATATAAGTTAAATATCACTTTGTTAAAATTATTGAGATTAATCAAATCAAATTGGGCGGGTCAAGACCCAACCCATTTTTAGCTCATTTGAACCCTACCCATTTGAGCCCAAAGTGAACTTGAGCCCAATTTCTATTCAACCAATTTTAGTATCTCTAATTTCAATCCAACTCCCACCCATTTGACACCCCTAGTTTTTAGTATTGATTTTCTTATTACTAAAAGTTACTAATATTATATTTGTGTTCATATAATAATAATATTATTTGATTAGATATTTTATAATATTTTTATCGGTGTAGGAATAAAATGATAATACAACTTTTAACTTTATTTCTTTCCACTTTTAGTAATAGGTGATATGATATGAAATATGATGGTATTTAATTGATTAGTATTTTATATGGCCAATACATACGCAGGTCCCTAAAATTGTTCGTGCTTTCTCCCAGGTACCTCAACTAACAAAGATTCTTATTAAATCCTTTAACCCCCTATAATTTGATCATTTTAAATATTTTTGGCTGATGTGGAGCCAAATTTCAATAAATTATTTTTGGTAATTAGGCGCGTGAGATGAACCTTCCCCACGTGGAAATTTTGACCAATACACTCCAACCCAATTACACGTCAGTGCCACATATTAAGTCATCAAACCTAAAAATCAATTTCCCCCCAAATCACTTCTAACCCATTTCTAAACGAGAAAACCCTAAGAACCTCTCCCTTTCAATGACTTTTACAGCTGAAATTCTTAGATTTTAAAGTGATTTCGAGTGTTTTGTTGAAGGAATCATCGAAGATTGCAGACGATTTTGGAGTTCATTCACGATTTTCGAGTTGACGAGTGTGAGGTAAGTGACGAGCATGTTGTAGTGGTTGTGTGTTTTTAATATATGTGTTTAGCCTGTGTTTTTTATTGATATATACTGGGTTTTAGTATCAATGTGGTTGTTGTTGTTAATATCTGGATAAAGTTAGGGTTTTTTGGTTTTTATTGTTCGTAACGTGTCAGAAAAATTTGGGGCCTTGTTTCAGGGAATCTTATGGACGCCATTATTATAACTCGTTTTCATCATGGTGGTAAGTTTATTCAGGACAAAACTGGAATTACTTATAAAGGGGAAGCCGGGGTGGAGTATGTTAATATAGACAACAACCACTTCTCAATAATCGAGTTACTTTTTTACACTAAACAATTGGGGTATATTACTGTTGGTGGGTTCTATGTTAAAGACGCCACAAAAATGGCTTTATTGAGGTGGACACTGATTTCACTTTAGTAAATCTCATCAAAGACCTAAAAGATTGTGACTTTTTAGACATTTATGTAAAACATGTGGTGGATGATGTAGAATTGGTCACAACGGGTTTGCTTTGTGGGTCTGTCGTTGAAAAAGACTTAGAAGATATAAATGTGACTGCAAGTGAAGGTTGAATCTGAAAATGTCAATATGGAAGTTGAGCCAGGAGATATATCAGATCTAGATGTGGAATGGACTGAATCAAATGAAGAAAGTGGTGATGATTCTCAAGAGGATGCTATTCCTGATGTGGATGACTTTGAGGTTGATGAAGAATTAAGATCTCTTAGAAATGAAAGGAGAAACAAAGTGAAAAAGAAAAAACCTACTCAAACTGAGAAAATAAAGCTTGGAACAACTGGTGTTGATAGAGACTTTGAAGACATAGGAAGGAATAAGACTGCTAGATACACTAGAAGACTAGGGGGTGATGAGCAATATATCGATAGCTCAGAATTGGACAGTGAAGACAGTAGGGATGAATTGGATTCAGAATTTGTGAAGGGTGTTGATTTACCAAGAAGAAGAAAAAGTAAAAAGGTAAGATTTGATCCTGATTGTGTTGTAGCAATTTTTGAGCTTGGTATGGTATTTGAAAGTGCTGAACAATTTAGAAAAGTTGTTGGAGACTATTCTTGTCAATATAAAACTAGGTTAAAATTGAAGCCTGATGACAAAAAAAGAGTTAGAGTTAAATGTGAGGACAAGAAATGTAAATGGTTGCTGTTTGCTAGTATAGATAAAGATTCTGGTGATTTTGTTGTCAAAATTATTATCCTGTGCATGTATGTCCTCAATCGACCAAGAACAAGTTGTGTGCATCTAAGTTTGTTGCAGAAAAGTTCAAGGATGAAATTACCTGTCAACCATATATAAGATTATGAGAAATTCAGGAATTGGTGAGAAAAAATTTGGGTTGTATGTTGGAAGAACTGGCAAAAAAGAGGATTATCAAGGAGTTCTTAGGTGATTGGAAGATGGAATTTTCAAGATTGTGTGATTATGCAGACATGATTAAACATACTAATCTTGGTACTTCCTGTTGGGTGAGGACAGATAGTGAGTCTCAGCCAGAAAAAACTTTATTTGTTTACTTCTATGTTTGCTTTGATGCATTGAAGAGGGGTTGGTTGGAAGGATGCAGAAAAATTATTGGTTTTGATGGATGTTTTCTGAAGGGTTCTTGCAAGGGAGAATTGTTGGTTGCTGTTGGTAGAAATGGAAATCAACAGATGTTTCAAATCGCATGGGCTGTTGTTGACATAGAGACAAAACATAGTTGGAGTTTTTTTCTCAAGTACTTGATAGAAGATTTGAACTTAGGCACAGGACATGGACTGACTATTATGTCAAATATGCAAAAGGTTAGATGGTTTTTGTATTGTATCTTATTCTATTATTTTTTTTCTTGTGTTTCTAATACTTTTTAATGTTTGTGCTACAACTGCTTACATAGGGCCTTGTACCAGCTTTATGTGAGTTGCTACCAGATAGTGAGCAGAGAAGGTGTGCTAGACATATTTGGTCCAACTGGCATCAATTATGGAGTGGTGAAGAAAGAAGGAAACAGTTCTGGAGATGTGCTAAGTCAAGTTTTGAAGTGAAATTTGAAGATGAGATGGATAAACTCAACAAATTAGGTAATCAAATTTGTGAGGACTTGTTGCATTATGAAAAAACTACTTGGTGCAAAGCATATTTTAAAGAGCATTCTAAGTGTGACATTGTTGAAAAAACAATATGTGTGAAACTTTTAATTCTTGGATACTAGTTGCTAGACATAAGGCTATCATATCTATGTTAGAGGAGATTAGGCACAAGATAATGGACAAAAAAATTGCAATGAGGCAATTTGCTGAAACTTGGATCTCAGATATCTCTCATATGGCTAGACTAGTACTAGAAGAGAACAAAGATCTTGTTAGATTTTGTGAAGTTAGATTCAATGGTGATATTGGGTGTGAAATCTTAGATGGTCAATACAAACATGTTTTTGATATAAAAAAGAAGACATGTACATGTAGAACATGGCAATTGAGGGGCATACCATGTCAACATGCTGTGCTTGCATATCAGCACAAAGGCATAGAACCTGAACATGAAGTGGTACATTGGTATAGGAAAGAGACTTTTTGAAGGCTTATAACCATTTTCTACAGCCAATACCAAACATGAAAATGTGGCCTCACACTAGTGGTGTAGTGATTGAACCTCCTGAACCAAAAGTCATGCCTGGTAGGCCACTAAAGTGCAGAAGAAAGGCAAATAATGAGCCTAGAAAAAAGTATGGAAAGTTATCCAAAAGAGGAGTAAAAATGACATGTTCCCTGTGTCATCAAGTAGGCCACAACAAAAAATCTTGTCCAACATTGGTAAGTTATTATTCTCTTCTAATACATTTACAATAAGCTTCAATTATTTACAATAATCAATTATTATTACTGTATTAATAGGCTGAAATGGGACAACCTGGAGGCTACCCAAACAGGCAACCAAGCTCAATCCAATCACCAATGTCTAGCCAACCATTAAGTTCAAGCCAGCCACCATTGTTTAGATAACCATCAAGCTCAAGCCAGCCACCATTGTTTAGCCAAGCATCAAGTTCAAGCCAGCCACCACTTTTTAGTAGACCATCAAGCTCAAGTCAGCCACCAGTATTCAATCATCAAGGCAGTTCTATGTGTTTTGTTTCTTCAGCTGTTAGAAGAGAGCAACAACCTGCTAAAAGCAGAGGCACATGCAGAGGCAAAGGCACTAGGAGAGGTACTGACAGAGGAACTGGTAGATGCACTGGTAGAGGCACTGGGAGAGGTACTGGCACTGCCAGAGAAATTGGAAGAGGCACTGGTAGAGAAATTGGAGGTGTATCAAGTCAGCAACCCGATCAACCAAGGGCTGTGGAAGCTTCAATATCAACAGGAAGACAAAAAAGGACCAAGACTATAGGATTTGGCATCTATACAAATGCAAGTGGTAGTCAAACCTTTAATGTAAGTGTATACATAATTTTGTTCATTTCTTACTCTACTATATAAAGTCTCATTTAAAGATATTTCTATGCAACCTGGTACTTCAGGAAAAAAAGTTATCAATTCGAGAGTTTATAAGGATGCATCTCCAACAAATGTTAATATTGGTTATAAGCCTCGAGGACTCAAGTGGAATGGTGGAGATGCTGTAACTGGTTCACAGTTGCAACGTATCACTCAGTCAAGGAAAAACAAGCGTGGAACATCAAGTGCACCAAAGAATGCCTAATTTATGTAAAAAATTAACTCTTTGGTTGTGTAATTAGCAGCAAAAATTTGTATTGACTGCTTTGAAACTTGGAGCTCACTAGAGCAAATTAATGGCATGAATGACTGATTTTTACTGCTTTTGAGGCACAAATTATCTTCATTTCTTCAATTAAATCATTAAAATAAAAATACAAGGCATTTACAATAGAAAAATCGATCAAAATTGCCCATAAAGGACACTAGAATCTACCATACATACTTTTATGAAGGAATCTAATAGAAGACAAATGAATCAACTAAGATTATTTTGTTACACAAATCCAAGTAGCCAATATCACCCCTACGATGATGCATATCATCCATCTTTTCTTGATCGATTCCTCTCCAATTCATATGTTTTGACTCTTTTCAACAAACCCGATATCACCCTCCTAGCTTGAGTAGGCATTTCATCATCATACCATCGAAAATATCCACATCCTCGTGCCTACAAAATTAAAGAAAAAAATTGAATTATAAATAAGGTGATTCCTTACTATATTGGACGAAAAAAATGAATTTGATTTACCTTTGAAATTTTGCAACAAAGGAACCTACGTCCATGATTGGATTACGTCCACGAGGTCTTCATTTCCACAACGTTCCCACATTGAAATAGTACCTTCGCAGTTGAAGAAGAAGAAATTGATGAAGAATATAAATTCGACATTGGAACTTGATGATTAAGAAGAAATCAATGAAAAAGAGATATAATATAATGAGCTAAAAAGGAGAAATAATGATGAAGAGAAACAAAAGATGAGAAATAAGGGAAGAATGGGAGAAATTAGGGTATCAACGCTTTTAAAGCGTGTGCACGCGCTTAAAGGACGTGAGATCACGTTTGGCTCCACATCAACCAAGAATATTTTGAAAGGATCAAATTATAGGGGGTTAAAGGATTTAATAGGAATCTTTGTTAGTTGAGGTACCTGGGGGAAAAGCGCGAACAACTTTAGGGACCTGCATATGTTTTTGACTATTTTATAATATTTTGTATTAGTGTAGCAATAAAATGATAATATGACTTTTTAACTTTATTTCCTCCACTTAAATAAAATATGATAATATGATATAATTCCACAATACACTTCCTCTATTATTGAGTAATATAGTCTTAGAAAGGACTTTGGTTAGGCTCAAGTGTGGCCGTTGGGGTAAAATATCTACACGAAATGGTCTGATGGACCCTTATACTTGTATGCATTTGTGTTTAGAACCCTCCTACTCAACACTTTATCATTACACTCTTAAACTCATTAAAATACTACTATATTTTAAATCCCTTTCTCATCAGATCACTTTGTGTGTCCTTCAACCTCTTACACATGTAATTCCATGTCATTTTTCAATGACATATAAGAAATTAAATATTAAAAAAAATTAAATACTCAACTTTTGTAAATTTTTAAATAGTCACGTTCTTTAATCCTCATATATGCTCACAATTTAAACACAAAATTCATGCCAAATAGATGAAATTCTTCTTTATTTGAGTTAAAATTTCAACTACAAGTTTACTAACATAGATACAACGAGCCTTAATCACAAATTTGAATTAATTTCACAAATTCATAAGAAGCATTTGTTGTTATTCAACATTTCTCAAGCTCATAATGGAGTTTTCAACTTTTTCCATCGTTCGTTATCATTGTTTACGTTAATGCATATCATACCTTTGTAATGACCAGAGAGCACCCCCTAGAAGTTACATGACGTACTTGACCTCTCGGAGGTCTTATACGAGCCCATGGTCATCATTCATCGCATTGTCATAATAAATTTAGCGGAAAATTTAAATTTTTTCATAGCACAATATATGCTAGAGATATCTCTTAATATACATATATAAAATATAAGTCATAATGCATATTTAGACTGTAAATCTCTTTTTGCTATCTTATACTCAACAACATAGAATAGAATAGGGATACAACCCTTACAACATAAAACATTAACTAATCTATTACATAACTTAAAATAAAACATGGCATAGGAAATCCTTGAACTTAAGGATCCCTTTTCCTGAGCTTGAGAAACACATATCAAGCCATTCACCTTAGAGACATCCTTTAAGCATCCATAACCTACACTTTGCGTAAAAAAGAGAAGAATGATGTTATTACAAGAATGCACTAAGTATGACACCCATGCAAAACATACATTTAAAGAGGACATTTTTCTTTGAAATCATGCAACATGTCCTTTCAAAGAATTTTTATGAAAATTGACACAATTATACAATATAGTTCACATACTTCATATAGGCATAGACACTATTCATGTCAACACACCAAGTCACACTGCATTTAAATCACATGAATCATATTCATAACACTTCCTTCTTTTACCTTAATTCATTAACCCCTAAGTAACACTCTAGGATACTTGGTGCAATGCACGAGTAGTTTCCCATTCCACCATCCACACTAAGCATCACCTTAAGACCACTAAGGTGAACATTCATACAACCTTCTTTAACTTAAACATACACATTTATAGAAACATAACATATCATAAGACTCATACTTCACATCTCACCCAACATACTTCATGAACCACATAGAAGACTCATTCCAAGATAACATACAAGACAACACTACAAATGACAGCATAAGAGACAATAGTCAACAAATAGCATACTTGGACTTCACTTCATAAGGACATCATAAGACCTTACTAACAATCCCAATCTAAGACTACTAGTGCGATGTACATGTGAAGTCCCATAATCTCACATGTTAAAGAGACCACAAGTACCATTTACTTCGTACCTCAACAAGACAAGTACAGACAACTTCATACATGCCAAGTAAGACCTTCTACATATAGTCATTAATACCAACATTATGCATATAAGGTGAACCACATTAAATAGACACCATAGAACTCATCATAACAAGTATGTTAATACCTTAATGTAATGCATAAGAGACATAAACATATACATATAGAACACCTTCATAGAAATCCTTCAAGAACTACTTGTGCAGTGCATAAGTGAAGTTCTGTACCCCTACCAACACTAAGCAACTTCCCTTAGGTTATCCTGGTTAGTTTTCCTTACTTTACTTCCTCGTCCATTTTACTTTAGGAAAACTATAGCCTTAACCGACAATAAGACCATGGGTGCTAAACATGGAATCTGGTGTTGTAGAACCTCACACCAAAAGGAGGTTCTCTACTTTGCTAAAGTAGAACATTAACATCATTCTAGCATATTAAGTGATATCACTTGCTAGATCCTATGGGGCAAACATAGTTTATGGAACTTGAAGGCATATATTGAAACCCTCTTTATGAATATTGAGACATTGTAGTTATCCACCTCGTGAGGACTATGATGAACAAGCTTTCCCACATTGGGATGGACACCCCTCATTTTCAAGTTCACTCGGTGCTAAGCTAAGTTCCCTTTATTGAAAAGCCTTTGATTAACACTACTTTATAAAAAAATAGGCTTTTAGAGGTCAAAATCCTCATATTCTTAGCTCATAGGTCATAGATGAGAGAGATTCCTTTCATTAACCTAAATCATGTGAGAAAACCTTTCACATTAACATATTTATTCAAGCACCATATAGTTCAGGATACAATTGATAAACCTTTCAAGCGAACCTTTATTTACTAGATTATCATACAAGCATCATAGACATGCTTTCATGTGTGTGTACATATATGTGAGAAAACCTTTCACATAAACACCCTTGGACCCATACATGTTCATAATTCACCTTATTCATGCATAAGTGTATAGGTATACATATATGAGCAACCCTTTTATGTAAACACATTTAGACAATTCACATATTCATACTTAATCATATCATACACTTTTATATTCATATCTTAATCATGCATTTACATTTATGTACATAGAGTAATCACCCTAGGAACTATTGTATCAAGGTAAATACGTGCAATGTATAGGCAAAGTCCCGTATCTTTACCCATACTAGTACACTTATCAAGTCATCCTAGTTAAGGTACCTTATTCATACTTTCATGAACATACAACCCTTATTGTCATGCATGAGATGTGTGTGTACATTGGTCAACGTTATCACATAATGACATGGTATTGAGAAAGCCACCCTCTAAAGATCACAACACACTTACCACATTCATCGAGTCTTACGTCTCACACATATAAAGTATTAAGTACTATAGACTACACACATTTACATTACATCATAGGAGACAAGAATGTATCCTAACATTTGAATAAAAGACTCCTAATCATACATATAACCACACAATCGAAGAGGGATACATAGGTAGATGTTCATTCATCAAGAGTACATCATCAACGGTAAATATATAGACCGCTCCTAACCCTAACAACCTTATTCAATTATCTTAAAATCATCAATACACCGTAGATCATGATATAGAAAGAAAGACTAGGCATATAGATTCACATGTGTGATCATTGTCACATCCTAGTTTACCCCCTTGACGTAACCGTCGTCGTCGTCCTCTTTGGGGACTAAGACTAGACCCCTCTCTCTCTCTCTCTCTCTCTCTCTCTCTATCTATCTATCTATCTATCTATTTATCTATCTATCTATCTATCTATCTATATATATATATATATATATATATATATATATATATATATATATTGAGTATACATAGACCCTTTCTATAGGAAGATTACTTAGACTTCTACTTTTATTGCACATAAGTATATAAAATATAACATAGTCATAATAGTCGTCTTATCTTTTAACCATCTAATAAGAGTGTAATGACTTGGGTAACCCATACATCAAAGTAAGGATGCCTAATATGGGCTATACAATGTTTCATACTAAATGAAAAATAAAGGACATAATAGTCTTAAACTCAGAGCAACTCCATAAGCTAGATAGTGGCGTCGCCCTCGGAAAGTGAGGACCTACCCTACTTGGATGAATAAGAGATCCAAGCCTTCTTCAAGTCATCTTCAAAGCACTTCAACGACCGGAACCTAAATTTTGGGGAAAAAGAAGAAATGGGGTTGGTACACCACTTGTACTAAGTATGAGACCATATGCACATATACTATGAAAACATGCTAAGAAAAGGGACATTTCAAAAAGTATGCAATTTTCATTTAAAACGTTTATGCTCATTCAACAAGACCATACAACCAATATTACATGTTTAGTAAGTCATACGCATGTACTTACAAAACCAACAACATCAAGTCTAGTCAAGTCAACATGCATAGCATATAATTGAATACCTATTCATGTAACTCTATCATAAAACATATTAGCAACACGCATGTATAAAATTACATTTCAACATAACCAAAATAAGATAATTACCCATGAACAACTATCAAGTTAACAAGTGCAATGACCAAGCAAAGCCCCATAACCTTACTCAATCAAGTAACCCAACAAGAATCATGAATAACATCCTACTTCACATATTATAACATTTAAGAGTACATAATATCTTACTTTAACAATTAAAACCATCACATATTCATAAGTGACACCAATCAACATTTAATATCAACAATATGCAAGTTCATCATATACATGTCATATAGCATTATAAGAATTTTCATACATAAGAACATCCTCCTAAGACTCCCCTCAAGGATAACTAGTGCAATGCTTAGTTAGAGTCCCATACCCCTACCTAGACTAAGGTAGACCCCTTAGGTAATCATAGTTAGAGTTCAATCCTTTAGTTCATTTTACCTTTTTGGGAACATCTTTCCCTAACCAACATAGACCACATGAGATAACGTGGAATCCGGTGTCATAAAACCCTACACCAAAGGAAGGCGGACTACTTGCCAAGGTAGTACCAAAACATGAAACATAGCAACTACGTGGATCCACTAGATAGTATTCCTATTGGGGAAACATAGTTCAAGAACTAGGAGATATAATTGGGATCTTATTTATGCTATATGCATTGTAGTCTCCAATATCAAGAGTACATTAGTGATTTTACCTTCCTTATGTGGGAAGGGACACTCCCCACTCTAGTTCACTCGGTGCTAAACTAGAGTCCATTTTTGAAATGTCTTTAAACCTTTATTTTCAATCATAGCTTAGTTTAGGTCATATGGTCTACCCCTTATATAATCATCATCATCAATAGCTTAATAAGAAACACATGAGTATAAATCTTTTCATTACAATCCATATAGGTGAAGTTAGTACATTAACATCTTCATATCATGTCAAGGCACATTGGTAAATTATTCACCCTCCTTATAACATTTACATCTTAAGCAACACCTCACAATCATAATCAATACATTTCAATTCAACATCATACCACCCTATCAATTCTAATACAAGGCATATTCCAATACAACATCATGACTTAATCACAATTGACCACAATTTGAAGTAAAGGATAAAGACCTTAAGACTAACAAAGTCTACTTCATAGTTCATCATCAAGGTCTTACCATAAACCCTCAATTCAACCCAATTTGGGTATACATCATCATAAGTAAATAATCAACATGATAACAAGTCTAGAAGAACCACTACATCACAATTAATTACCACACATAAGGCTCAACATTACATTATGAGAAATATCCTTCTCAGAACAACAAGAGCTCAACATATAACATTTATGTGTCAATTATGTAAAATTTAAACTTAACAACATGCTACATATCATTTCATAAAGACTCACTATGCCAAAATGCACAACATACATCAGAACAATCCAAGGGGAAAAATTTCAAGTCCAATGCATAATTTCACAGTAATTCATTGTAACAATATAAAAAATGCACCTTTTTCAAAACATCCCTTAAAATCAAGCAACTTCAATTTTTTTGTCATTATTAGTAAGAACTACTAACCTTAGTTATCAAATAGATGAGGGTAACAGGACTTCATGTCGGCCTCGGCCTCCCATGTTGCACTCGCAACTAGGTGATTCTTACATAACACCTTTATGGAAGCCACCTCTTTATTCCTTAACTTCTTGACGTGCCTATCAAGAATTTGAACCGGAACTTCCTCACAAGAGAGGTTATCCTTCACACCAAGACCATCACCTCTCACTCTAAGTTGGTGATACCCCGATCTCAAGTCAATCTTAGGAAAGTAGCTTTCCCCTTGGAATTGATCAAACAAGTTGTCAATCCTAGGGAGAGGATACTTATTATTAATAGTGACTTTATTGAGTTGGAGGTAGTCAATGCACATCCTAAGGACCCATCATTCTTCTTCATAAATAAAAACAGAGCACCTAATGGAGAAATACTAGGTCAAATGAAACAATTGTCTAGTAAATTCTTGAGTTGAGCCTTCAACTCTTTCAATTTGGCTGGAGCCATCCGATAAGGAGGAATTGAAATGGGATTTGTATCCGTAACAAGTCAATACCGAAATCAATTTCCTATTCTGGAGGAATATTGGGAAGATGACCAACTCAATGTGAGGATCTTCAGAGTCTAAATCTTGGAATCTTACTATATGATAACAACACCATTTGGATATCATTTTGCATGCTTTCAAACAAGAGATGATACGCCCTCTAGGAATAGAATTTTCTCCTTTCCACTCTAAAACAGGTTCATTTGGAAAGTTAAACTTCACCCCCCTCGTTCTACAATCAATAGAGGCAAAGCAAGCATGCAACTAATCCATTCCCAAAATGACATTAAAATCAAGCATATCAAGTTCTACTAGTTCGACATAAGAAACTCTATTGGGCAACATTATTGGACAATTTCTATACACCTTTTTTGCAACAACCGACTTACCCATCGGTGTAAATACTATAAGCAGTTCATCCAAAATATAGGGCAAAATGTCAAACTTTTTAGCTACTAGAGGAGTAAGAAATGATAAAGTAGCTCCGGGATCAAGTAAGGCATATACATCAACAGAGAAGACTTTCAACATACCAGTCACCACGTCGGGAGAAGTCTCTTGCTCACCCTTAGAGTGGAGAGCATAGAAGTGGTTCTTATTTGGAGCCTCATTTGAACCACTTGCTTGAGGTTGACCACTACCCTTGTCTTGGCCCCTCACATTAGGACAATCCTTAACCTTGTGCCCACTTTTACCACGACCAAAACAACTATCCGTCCCGTTAAGACAATCACCAAAGTGCTTCTTGCCACACTTTCCACAAGTTGGCTTCTCAGTTGGTGAACTGGTACCCTTTCCCTTTTTAGGCTTAGGGTTTGAAACCCAATCACCACTAGCCTTAGGGAACTTAGAAGGAACTTGATTATAAACCCGCTTCTTAAAACTAGGTTTGTCTTGTATCTCAAGCATATTCTTTGAAGAACTTCCATCAAAAGATCTTGCACTCTTAGCATCTGTACTCTTCCTCTTAGTCCTTGCCTCCTACACATGTTGGGCATGCACCATAAGATAGGAAATGTTCATGTTGTCATCTAGCATATCCGAATGACATCCCTCCTGCAAATCATTCGACACCCCCGTCACAAAGTGGCTCATTTCATCTCTAGGATTGGAAAGCAAAGAAGGAGCATATTTTGACAATTTAGTGAATTTCAAGGAGCATTCATGAACAATCATACCTCTTTGGAGAATGTTGATGAACTTTACCACTTTATCTTTCCTCTTCTCCCTAGGAAAGAACCGATCAAGAAAAATCTTGTTGAACACTTCCTAAGTCAAGGGTGTACTCTTAAAGACCTATTGTCCCTCCATTGGACATACCACACTTGAGCCACATCCTTGAGTTGATAGGTGTCTTACTCAGCCTTCTCATTAGTAGACAACCCTATAGCATAGAGGATCTTATAGATTTCGTCGATGAACTCTTAGGGGTCTTCTTCAACCTTGGACCCATAAAAAGTAAGAAGATTCATCCTAGTGAAATCCCTTAGAGGGATACCAAACTTGTTGATCTGCCCTTGGTACAACCTCCCGATTAGCTTGGTTCATCATGGCTTGAGCTTGAGTAGTGGCGGCTTGAGCTTGGGCAGTATTGACCTAGTCCATTTGAAAGAGAGAGGCCCTTATGTTCTCATCCGTCAAAGTAGGAGGATTCATCGGGTCTGGTCATCATTCACATCTTCCTCAAGAGGAGGAACTTGATCACCATGGGGAGGACATCCCGCATTGGAAATCTCTCTCTCTCTCTCTCTATATATATATATATAATATATATATATATATAATATATATATATATATAAATAAATATAACATAGTCATAATAGTCGTCTCATCTCATAACCATCTAATAAGAGTGTAATGACTTGGGCATAACCCATACATCAAAGTAAGGATGCCTCACATGGGCTATACAACGCGACCCCCTCCCCTTCCTCTTTTTTTTTTTTCGTTTCAAGCATGGACCTTAACTTACCAAACTGGCTTAGTAAAGTAGAAATCATTAGCTGTCAACTGTTCATAGTCAGTAGTGGAAGAGGGATAGATTTGATTTTCAAGTTGCCCTCTCATGATTGAATGTGAAAAAGAATTTCTTTTATTTAGCAACAGTCTTATAAGGATGATGCTTCCCCTGTGCCTTATTAATAATTAATAAGGAAGACCGAGATAAAGGTAACTACTTTTTGCTCACCCGGTGAACGGCATAGTAGGTAAAAATGTTATTGGTTGCTTTACATCCTTACCTCGGGAAGGTTGAAAAAGCTTTTTCGTAGACTTTCGACTTGCATGTGTTAAGCATATAGCTAGTGTTCCTTCGTAGATCTCCGGATTTCACCCTAACCCAAGAATTTGCTTTATATAGGGAGACTCGTGCCCGCGTGCTGCAAGATCGAGTTTTACTTGCTCAACGAACTCGATATCCTTTATGTCTTTCTCTAGCGGGCCCCATTCGAGATTTTTCTCTAGTACCTCTCGCTTCTCGGAAAAGAAATCCATAAAGTCCTCGGTAGGATTGGCAGCATCCCCCCTCAAGGAACGATTTTGAGAATGAATCTCTTGAAAGAGAAACCAGAGGAAGACCCCATAGCTGATAGAACCAAGGACAAGGTCAGGACTGACGAGAAAGTGAATGTTTCATACTAAATGGAAAAGAATGGACATAATAGTCTTAAACTCAGAACAACTCCATAAGCTAGATAGTGACATCGCCCTCGAAAAGTGAGGAGCTACCCTACTTGGATGAATAAGATATCCAAGCCTTCTACAAGACGTCTTCAAAGCACATCAAGGACCAAAACCTAAAATATTGGGGAAAAGGAAGAAACGGGGTTCGTACACCACTTGTAATAAGTATGAAACCATATACACACTTACTATGAAAACGTGCTAAGTAAAGGGACATTTCATAAAGTATGCACTTTTGTTTAAAACCTTTATGCACATTCAACAAGACTATACCAACCAATATTACATGTTCATTAAGTCATAGGCATGTACATTACAAAACTAACAACATCAAGTCTAGTCAAGTCAACATGCATAGCATATAGTTGAATACCTATTCAAATAACTCTATCATCAAGTCATATTAGCAACAAGCATGTATAAGAGTACATTTCAACATAACCAACGCAAGGCAATTACCCATGAACCCTTATCAAGTCAACAAGTGCAATGACCAAGCAAAACCCCATAACCTTACTAAATCAAGTAACCCAACAAGAATCATGACTAACATCCTACTTCACATATCATAACATTTAAGACTACATAATATCATACTTTAACAATAAAAACCATCACATATTCATAAGTGACACCAATCAAGATATAGTATCAACAATATGCAAGTTCATCATATACATGTCATATAGCATTATAAGCATTTTCATATATAAGAACATCCTCCTAAGATTCCCCTCAAGGCTAACTAGTACAATGCTTAGTTAGAGTCTTATACCCCTACCTAGACTAAGCTAGACCCATTAGGTTGTCATAGTTAGAGTTCAATTATTTAGTTCATTTTACCTTTTTGGGGACATCTTTCCCTAACCGACATAGACCACATGAGCTAATATGGAATCCGGTGTCATAAAACACTACATCGAAGGAAGGCAGATTACTTGCCAAGGTAGTACCAAAACATGAAACATAGCAACTACGTGGATCCACTAGCTAGTATTCCTATGGGGGCAACATAGTTCATAAACTAGGAGATCTAGTTGGAACCCTCTTTATGTTACATTCATTGTAGTCTCCAATTTCAAGAGTATATTAGGGATCTCACCTTCCCTATGTGGGAAAGGACACTCCTCACTCTAGTTCACTCGTGCTAAGCTAGAGTCCCTTTTTGAAATGTTTTTGAGACTTTATTATCAATCATAGCTTAGCTTAGGTCAGGTCTACCCCTTATATAATCATTATCATCAATAGCTCAATAATAATTGGATGAGTATAAATACTTTCATCACAATTTATATAGGTGAGGTTAGCACATTAACATCTTTATCATGACAAGGCACATTGGTAAATCATTCAGCCTACCTATAACATTTATATCTTAAGCCAACACCTCACAATCATAATCAAGAAATTTCAATTCAACATCATACCACCCTATCAATTCTAATAAAAGGCATATTCCAATACAATATCATGACTTAATCACAATTGACCACAATTTGAAGTAAATGATAGAGATCATAAGACTTACAAAGTCTCGTTCATAGTTCATGTTCAAAGTCTTACCATAAACCCTGAATTCAACCCAATTTGGGTATACATCATCATAAGTAAGTAATCAACATGATAACAAGGCTATAATAACCACTAGATCACAATTCAATACTAGATCATAGATACTTAGGTCAATTCACAATATACTTTATAACCTCGATCATCTTCTCAAGAACTATCATGAAAGACTACAAATCATCATAATTTTTCATTCATGATTAGTTTAAAAACATCATCTAGTAGTAATTCAATCAATAACCAAGTCAAGTGTACTAAATACATGCTAATTCATATCAAGATCAAACCTAGGGTTAAGTGTTAAGCGTCATCTTGTACAAACTAGACCAAACCATCAAGATGTATCGTAATTAGGTTAGAATAAATATTAATCTATTCATATTATCCAAAATAAAACATAAACCAATCAATTCATAACATTAATTTCGAGATTGGGAAAAACCCACATGAAAACTCAACTTTTGAAAATACTTTGAAGGAACACTTTGAGGAAAGAGGTCTCAAAGGTGACTTAGATCCTATAGCTGAATGTTTGATGAAGAATTGATGGTGTAAACGTTCCTTTAAAGACCCCAAAACCCTCCCCTAGCTTGGTCTTCAATGGTGTCTTCCAATAGAGAGAGAAAGAAGAGAGAAGGAAGCGAATTTGTTTTGTGAGTTGTGAGAGTTTTTTGTTAGTCTTAATTAAGTTAAAGCTTTATATAAGGTGTAAATACACTTAATTAACCTTCCCCTAACCCATAATCAAACTCCTAACCAAGACAACTAATTAAATAACCTAAATGAAAACGTGCAGCAATTTATAGTGTCACAGACGACACCATGATCGACGGATCGTGGGTCAATCGACGAACCTGCCCCCCTTCCGTGCTGCACATTTGTAGTCTTGGTCATAGACTGTGCACACAATTCCCCCCAACGAATTGGCTAAGTTTTGGTTAAAGGATGGCATCGATGCCCCGTTGATCCACACACGCCTCGTCGATGCCCTCTCGTGGGTGCACACTGCCTAGGCAAGGGTCCTCCTCAAGGGCCCTTGATTGGTCCTTAGAGAGTCGTACCCGGACATTTCAACCATGAATCAACTTAAACACATGTTAGACACCATTTCACCATTTTTCATCTATGTTCGACTCCTAAAAGCTAATCAAATAGGCTAAGCCACACTAGTACCTCCTTAAACTAGTTTACGGACGACATGGACGTTTTGGTTTCTAGACTTCCTAAATGACTTATATTCATAAAGAAGACCTTAAAACAGTGTCTAGACCTTATGACACTTATGTTAGGTTCTAGAACACGTCTTGGATTTTTGAAGTTTTACAATCATCATCACCACACTTCACCACATAAGTTTACCTTCAAGGCCACGATCACAAGATATATAAAGGTAGACAAGAAGGTAAACACCTCCATCATATGTGGACAAAACCAATCAACACAATTCAATGTCAATGCTATACTAAATAGAGAGAGATCTAGGTCACCTCACTAATACTCCCAAGCTATGATCACCATTGATCAATTCTAAATAGGTCATATTCAATTCACATTTGTAAAAATAGTAATAAACAATTCAACATAATTGAAACATAACTCAATCAACATAGAATCAATATCACCCATATAATAGGCCAATTTGAGAAAATAGGAGTATCATGGGTTCATCATAAATTGGATTGAAATTCACCTTTAAACAAGTAGATAATCATCAGTTTATCATAAACATGCTTTTGAAATCAATTTAGAAAGAACCCATATTTAGATTGGAAATTGAGAATTTTGGTCTTTGAATGACTTCTGAAAATCCTTGATTGAACTCCTTGGATGAATGGACAACTAAGGATGAGATATCAACATACCTTTTTGATTGAAGACTTATGATAAATTTGAGAAGAAACCATGAAAATCCAGCCCCTAGCTTGAACTTGAGGTTTCCCTCAAATGGAGTTTTGAGAGAATTTGGAAGAGAAGTTTGGGATTTTGATTTTCTTATTGGGTGTTAGGTTCTGACTTGGGAAAGGGGTTAAATAATTCTTAAATGCTATTTACAACTGTCTCCCAAAGTTATCAAAACACCTTCATACTTATTTGGACTTTTAGACATGACAAACTTAGCTTTCATTTTCGAAATCTTCATCGGGAAGCAAGTCCGTGATGCGGAGCTGTTCCCGCATGATTTTTTCGAATTAATTCATGGGACAGTAGGTGCGCATTGTGTCCGCGATATGGACACATACATGATTCACCTAAGAGCAACTCGCTGCTGCCTTGGGCAGCTTGTTGGCCCAAGGTTGGGTCCTCCTCAAGGACCCCAAGGGCGGTCCTTGGGAATTCGTGATCAAATATTTCAACCCTAAATACACTCGCATACATTTTAGAAACCTTTCCTATAAATTTGAGCACCAAAAAAACACATAAAACATACCAAGGGACACTAGAATAGACTAGCACATCTTAAGGCTAACTTTCGAACGTCTTGGATGTTTGACCTCCAAACCACTTCAAATCAATCATGCGTACTGTGAAACACTTAAAAAACATATTTAATAACCTTTTTAAGGCACATGTGAAGCTCTAAGAACCTTACTTCATTTTGAGAGACCTTACAATATCCCCCACTTGGGAACATTCGTCCTCGAATGACACTTGAGATATTCTAAAACACTTTCAAAGACTCAATGAACCGTAGAGCAGCTCACAACATTCAACACATCAACCCATAAGGGTCAATGCACCAGAGAAACACCAACTTCAAACCATTTTGCACTTTATGCAAGACAAACAAGTAAAACCTTTATTTACTCACTCTTTAGTGCATCAAACACATAGACACTTGTCATGTTTATAGGAGGAACATTCTTGTCCCAATCACAACATGATCTTTACATCTTATTTCATTAAGAGAACCTTATGCAACAACATTTAAGTCACACATAGGCAGGTTCAACATAACTTAAGAAGCAACAAGTAACTCATACTATATGCACAAAGATCATGGGTAAGGTAGATTAACAAAGATACCTTTATACTATGGACATGATACCTTTAAGGTTATACTTAACATCTTCATGTTAATTTTATTTAAGGAGGAATTTCATTCTCCTTACATACTCACATGCTTTCATAGAGATCTTATACAAGCAATGCACAAAGGTCAATTCATTTCAAAATGAGAAATTCTCAACCATAACAAAAACATGCTCATATTTTCTTCCTAATGCAATCCAAATAGTAAGTCACACCAAACACATCACAACAATTGGAAGTCATTTCACAAAATTTCAATTTCTAGCATGACAATAGTCTTCATAATACATCAATTAGAGAAATTCTTGCAAATTTATAGGCACACACCAAGAGCATTAGTTAAAAATACCACAATTTCTCAAGAATGAGCCCACATTCACACTTCTCATGTCATAAAAGTCACACATTTTTAAGAGACTCATCATTTTTCATTTAAAAGAGACTCAAATTGTCATTGTGAGGCTAAACAACCACACATTAAAAGTGAAATCAAGCATGCTCCTCGCATTATGTCATGAAGTTAAATGCACAACTATCATATCATACTGCACCATCAACATGAGAAAACATGAATTTGATCAAAACTCCTTTTTAATGTAATTTAGAATATTCAAAACAAGCATAACATAGTGTCATTTAAGACATACATGACATATATAGAACATGCAACTTATGCTTTTATGCAAGACTCCTATCATGCATAAGCAACTTGGAACTCTTTGGTTCTAAGATCAAGTAAGAATAGGAGGACAAAATAGGTATATCTACAACCTTACTACTCACATCATCATCCCCCACTTAGGTAAACTTATTTAAGAGCAACTTAACTCCTCTTTAAGAGAACCTTAGCTTACCAACCTTAATAACGAAGCACAACATCCCACTCATGGGGTCTAAGCTTATGAACACCCTCCTTCCCATCACCTAAAAGTGATTCTCAACAACATAAGAAGTTTAAGGAACTCAACAACGGAACATCAAGGGCACTTAAAATCTTACCATCTAGGCATATTATACCCCACTTGGGGTAAGCCTAATCATAGCATTCCCTTTAACACCAAGGTCAAAGCAAGTCAAGACCAACCCCACAAGCTCATCACACAAGAAGGTTTAACATCTATTAGGGGTTCTCACTCCTAATATCACATCAAGGAATCCACTAATTCCATCGTCATAGGATAATACCTCAAACATCATTATTCTTCCGAGTGCAACACCTAAAGGAAATTTGTAACAATCAAGATAGGTCATACTACCCAACCATATAAGGTCTCAACTATACCATAAACACCAAGGTTAACTCCATCATTTCATCACAACATATCACACATAATAGAACTCTTAGGTCCACTACCATATTTCTTAGAACTTTAAGGTAACCACCCACTATAGGTAACACCTTAGGGAAACATAGGAGAGACTTGGCTATGAAGGCCTTTTTCTTTTCTTTCAAGACTAGGGCAAGTTAACTTCTAGGTCATTACAACCCACATGATTACCTAACAAGGTATGTATACTACATTAACTTCTAGGATTAAGCCTACACAAAAACTCAAATCCATAACATGCAACTATGAAGCATTACACATATACAAAGGCAATATTGAACCATTACACATATATCAAGGCAATATGCATCTTTGGCTATTTGCTACACTTTTTTTTAAAGCATTTCAAGCATAAACCATATCATTAGACTACCATCATACAAAATATATATCAACTCATTATTCAAAAAGGAAACTCATTTCAACTACGACAACATTTAACAAGTTATAACCATATCATAACATAAATATTCACATATCATGTCATTTCACATAGATATCATATGTAGCCATAAATGACATTACATCACATATATCAAATTCACCTTCACATACACTCATCAAACCATAAAACCAAGATAAGCATCAAAACTCACCTTTTTGCCCTCAAGCATAGATATACCATCTCATCCAAGCAATCACATCTAAAAGACCACCGGATAAGAAAATATAAAAGAGAGATCTTATAGAGTTAAGTTCTATGGCACGATATGAGAATAGTGAAAAAGAGAAACTTTATCGTTCTATAGCTTCTAGCTCATGGATGTGTCGTGACTCACCACCAATGAACGAGAATCTACTCGACGTGGAAATATGAGATTTTAGACCCTAAAATTACTTTTATAAATTCATGCTCTGATACCACGTTTGTCACGACCAGGGAGCACCCCTAGAAGTAGCATGGCTTACTTGACCTCTCGGAGGTCTTATACAAGCCCATGTCATCATTCATCGCATTGTCATAATAAATTTAGCAGAAAATTAGAACTTTTCATAGCACATCATATGCTAGAAACATTACTTCATATATATATATATAAAATATAAGTCATAATGAATATTTAAACTCTAAGTCTCTTTTGCCATCTTAGACTCAACATCATAGAATATAATAGGGACACAACCCTTACAACATAAAACATTAACTAATCTATTACATAACTTTACATAAAACATGATATTGGAAATCATTAAACTTAAAGATCCTTTTTCTTGAGCTTCGATAACACATATCAAGCCCTTCACCTTAGAGACATCCTTTAAGCATACATAACCTACACTTTGTGTAAAAAAGTGAAGAAGAATGATGTTAGTACAAGAATGCACTAAGTATGGAAACCATGCAAACACACATTTAAAAAGGAAATTTTTCTTTGAAATAATGCAACATGCCTTTTCAAAGAATCTTCATGAACATTGGCACAATTACACAATATAAATCACCTACTTCATATAGGCATATAAACTATTCATGTCAAGACACCAAGTCACACGTATTGCATTTAAAGCACATCAATCATATTCATAACATTTCCTTCTTTTACCTTAATTCATTAAGGTGAACATTCATACAACCTTCTTTAACTCAAACATACACATTCATAGAAACATATCATATCATAAGACTCATACTTCACATTTGACCCAACATACTTCGAACCACAAAGAAGACTCATTCCAAGATAACATACAGGACAACACAACCAATGACATTATAAGAGGCAATAGTCAACAAATGGCATACTTGGACTTCACTTCATAAAGACATCATAAGACCTTACTAACAATCCCAATCTAATCCTACTAGTGCAATATACATGTGAAGTCCTATAACCTCACATATACTAAGTAAACTCATAAAGAGACCACAAACATCATTTACTTCGTACATCAACAAGACAAGTACAAACAACTTCATACATGCCAAGTAAGACCTTCTACATATAGTCATTAAGACCAATATTATGCATATAAGGTGAGACCACATTAAATAGACACCATAGAACTCATACTATGCATATTATCATAACAATTGTGTTAATACCTTAATGTCATGCATAAGAGACATAAACATATACATATAGAACACCTTCATAGAACTTCCTTCAAGAACTACTTGTGCAGTGCATAGGTGAAGTTTCATACCCCCACCTACACTAAGCAACTTCCCTTAGGTTATCCTGGTTAGTTTTCCTTACTTTACTTCCTCGTCTATTTTACTTTAGGAAAACTATAGCCTTAACCGACAATAAGGCCATGGGTGATAAACATGGAATCCGGTGTTGTAAAACCTCACACCAAAAGAAGGTGATCTACTTTGATAAAGTAGAACATTAACATCATTATAGCATATTAAGTGATATCACTTGCTAGATCCTATGGGGCAAACATAGTTTATGGAACTTGAAGGCATATATTGAAACCCTCTTTATGAATATTGAGACATTGTAGTTATCCACCTCGTGAGAACTATGATGAACAAGCTTTCCCACATTGGGAAGGGCACCCCTCATTTTCAAGTTCACTCGGTGCTAAGCTAAGTTCCCTTTATTGAAAAGCCTTTGATTAACATTACTTTATAAAAAAAATAGGCTTTAGGAGGTCAAACTCCTCATATTCTTAGCTCATAGGTCATAGATGAGAGAGAGTCCTTTCATCAACCTAAATCATGTGAGAAAACCTTTCACATTGACATATTTATTCAAGCACCATATAGTTTAGGATACAATTGATAAACCTTTCAAGAGAACCTTTATTTACTAGATTATCATACAAGCATCATAGACATGCTTTCATGTGTGTGTACATATATGTGAGCAAACCTTTCACATAAACACCCTTGGGACCACACTGTTCATACTTCACCTTATTCATGCATAAGTGTATAGGTAACGTATATGAGAACCCTTTATGTAAACGCATTTAGACATACACATATTCATACTTAATCATATCATACACTTTCGTGTTCATAGCTTAATTATGCATTCACATTGGTGTTCATAGAGTAATCACCCTAGCAACTATTCTATCAAGGTAAAGATGTGCAACCCTTATAGTCATGCATGAGATGTATGTGTACATTGGTCAACATGATCACATAATAGCAATAACATGGTATTGAGAAAGCCACCCTCTAAATATCACAACACATATACCACATCCATCGGGTCTTAAGTCACACACATATAAAGTATTAAGGACTACATACTACACACACTCACATTACATCATAAGAGACAAGAATATATCCAATATTTGAATGGAAGACTCCTAATCATGCATATAAGACCACACAATCAAAGAGGGATACATAGGCAGGGGGTCATTCATCAAGATTACATCATCAATTATAAACATATAGACCACTCCTAACCCTAACAACCTCATTCAATTATCATAACATTATCAATACATGCTAGATCATAATCTAGAAAGGAAGACTTAGCATATAGTTTCATATGTGTGATCATCATAACCACACGTCACCACATAAATTTGCCTTCAAGGACACGATCACAAGATATAGATAGGTAGAAAAGAAGGTAAACACTGCCAACATAAGTGGACCATATCAATCAGCACAATTCAATGTCAATTCTATACTAAATTTAGAGAGATCTAGGTCAACTCACCAATACTCCCAAGATATGTTCACCATTGATCATTTCTCAACAATTCGTATTTAATTCATATGAATAACAATAGTAGTGACAATTTAACATAATTGAAACATAATTAAATCAACATAGAATCAATATCACAAGACCCACATTATAGGCCAATTTGAGAAATTAGGAAGATTTTTGGTTCATCATGAAATTATATTAAAATTCACATTTAAAACAGTAGATAGTCATCATTTTATCATAAACATTCTTTTGAAAGAAATTTGAGAAAGAACCCATGGACATTGGAAATGGGAACTTCGGTCTTTGAATAACTTTTGAAAATCCTTCATTGAACTCCTTAGATGAATGAAAAACTAAGGATGAAGGATCGCCATACCTTTTTGATTGAATAACCATGATAAATTTGAGAAGAAACCATGAAAATCCAGCCCCTAGCTTGAACTTGAGTTTTCCCTCCAATGGAGGTTTGAGAGATTTTGAAAGAGAAGAGAGCTTTTGGAATTTCGCTTTTCTTATTGGGTGTTGGGGTTTTGAATTGGGAAAGGGGTTAAATAAGTCTTAAAAACTGTTTATATTCATCTCTCAAAGTTACCAGAACACCCCCATACTTATTGGACTTTTAGACATGTCAAACTTAACTTTCATTTTTGAAATCTTCGTCAGGGAGCAAGTCCGCAACACGAAGTTGTTCCCGCATGATTTGTTTGAATTGATTCATGGAACAGTAGGGTCCTCATTGTGTCTGCAATGCGGACAAAAATTTTGGTCTAGGGAAACCCTAGTCCGCAACATGGACATGTTTCACCTAAGAGCAACTCGCTGCTGCCTTGGGCAGCTTGTTGGCCCAAGGTTGGGCGGTCCTTGGGGAGTCGTGCCTGGACTTTTCAACCCTAAATACACTAGTATACATGTTAGGAACCTTTCCTATAAATTTGAGCACCAACAAAACACATAAAATATACCAAGGCACACTAGAACACACTAGCACATCTTAAGGCTAACTTTCGAACGTCTTGAACGTTTCACCTCCGAACCACTTCAAATCAATCATGTATACTGTAAAACACTTAATTAACACAACACATAGGATGATGTAAGGAGATTGCTTCATTTTGAGAGACCTTACAACCTTCTTTTTGAATTTAACAAACATAAATAATGGTTTCAACTTTTTTTTAAATAAAAAAAACTAAGGATACAGAAAAACGAGGGATGGAAAAAAGAAATTAATGGGGGGTTGTTTTTATATGTCGCAAAGATGGGAATGGTTTGAAGAAGAAAAATAAAGGATATGATAGGTGATTTCAAAGGAAACAGAAAGAATGGATGCAATGAGTGATTTTGTTGAAGAAGAGAAGAAAGTTTAGGATTAGGGGTGGGGAGAGTGTAGGAAAAGAAGAGAAATATTTTGTCGAAGAGGAGAAGAAATAATCTTTTTTAACAAAAAAATAATTAAAAATAAAATATAGTGTATTTACGTGCTCAAAAGCAAGTGCATTCACACATTTTTTTAACTCCACAATATTTAAGCATATAGGATTGATCAATGGTCAAAGAGGTTTTAAATATTGTGTTTTAAGAAGTTTAAGGGTCTAGTTGATTACAAAGTATAGAGTAAAAGGATCCAGAAGACAAACTTATACAAGTACAAAGATCTATCAGACCATTTCGCCAAAAATCTATCCATAATAAGAAAATTTACAAAAAATATTTCTTGAGTTTTCTTATTTAACATTTTAGCTAGTATTTTATTTTTGGCTATTTTTAAAAGAAAAAAGAGTAGACTCAATTGTAACACCCCATAGTCTAGAAAGATCAATCATGAGTCATTTCAAAAGTTCCAGGTTCCACCGATGGGTACCACCTATGGACCATAGGTGGAGTCCGTCGTTGGCCACCTGCAACCACCTCCCAGAACCCCAAAAAATTTAGCCAAGGCATGACCCACAACTAGGACTTATGGATCGTAGGACAGTGGTCCAGTTCCGTGGATCGTGGTCAGCAACTCCAACCTCCGAACGTTGAACCACAGCCGACTCAAATGAATCATCGATCCATCCACTGTTCGTTAGTCTGCTCCATCGGTTACCCTCCGATAATTTTTAAGTCAGGGATCATTTGGTCTTTTCCTTGTGTGTTGGAATCCTAAATCACGTCATTCAACCCCTAAGTGACGTAGTTTTGGTCAGTTTTAGCCTAATAACTAATTAGATCTATCCTAGTTAATTCATTATCCAAAATTAATGCAATTAGAACAAAAAGAACAGAAAGCAAGCGACCCAAACACTTCCAAGAATGCGATAAGGTTTCCATCAATTTCAGCCCCTAAATCGAAAGATTTCTCCATGAAATTCGTCACCAAGTATGTTCCTTATTCCTTTCACCCATTAGGTCCCTAGATTTCAATCAGATTCTTTATCCCTTCATTATGCTGAGACTAAAGGTTTTTAGAACTTTAGATTATTGATGCGATTTAGCTGTTAGATTAATCTTAATCAAAATTGTTTTTGTAACTATGTTGCTTAATTCTTGAATGAAATTTAGAACCATAGTTGTATAAATTCGTTTAGTTCATGATAAGCACTTGCTAGGTCAGTTTATACAAAAATACATGTGTCAGCTTATAGTGAAATATATGCATCTTAATAAATGTTGCATTATCAGTACTTAATGTTGGATTTTAGTTAGCATGTCAGAATCTTGAGCTATCCAGTTTATATTCAGTTATATTGTATTGTATACATTCTAGTTGGGAGTAAGCTTAATACCGAGTGGACAAGGATTAGTCACCCTATAGTCCAGAATTACATGCCCCCGTTAGATTGTATGTAAGTCCCTTTGTGGGCATTATATTTTGTGATCACATCAGTCATGCCTCTATACCCTTGGCAATGCATATTGCGTCCTCTCGATTAGGCGTATACATCGAACTTCAAATTTAGCTCATATGGTTTTATGTCAGTTTAGCATCTCCCATAGTCAGATTCTAGTGCATTGACAAGGTTTCGAATTACATTTCAATATTCAGTTTCAGCATGTTATGTACTTGGTCATTACATTCAATTTAGTGTATTTTTAGTTTATCTTAATATCTTTATCATGTTCAGATTATATCATTACTCAGTATGCTTTATTTCAGTTATACATATATTGTTCACCTTTAAATAGGTACTAATTTAATGGGGACTTTATGTATTTTCTATTTTTTCCGATTAGAAATGCGGTTACACATTTTTAGATACTTAAAGAAATTTCAGTATGTGATCACGCTCCTTGGTCAACATGTTCTAATAATTAATTTTCATCAATTCAAATCAAGATGTATAGATAGAGCTTATTTGATGTGATACACATGAGAGATGAAATGATTTATACTTCTAAAATGATATCTGTCAAAATAAAAAACATAGTTATGCATCTAGGTTGAGAATTAAACAATTCAATGATAAAATTACAAGCAAATCATGGCTTGTGCATTTTCTCCAAACATATAATAAGTTGAGTAGAAGTTCATAAAAATGACAATGCTAGAACCATATGACTCAAGAGATGGCTTATAACTTTTTCTGAGCTTACAAAATTCTTATGCGCTCTTTTGTTTTTATAGACCAAAATTACATTGTGAAATTATGTTGATTAGGAATGAAAATAGTGACTTGAAACACCATAATTCAATTTTAAGTGGTG